>BGPR01005354.1:31375-91640 GCA_013235015.1 Araneus ventricosus
TCTATATTCACGCTGCATCCATGTATAAGATCCCACCGCTGGCTCTTCGCCCAGGATGCTGCTTAGAATTTCTGAATCCAAGCTCTATAGAGAGAAGTAAGAAACTTCAAATGAGTTACATTTCTAATCTTCCCGTTGACAGGATACCAATGAGTTGATCAAATGAAGACTGGCATATACTGAAACTTAATTTTAAAGTTAAAAAGATATCTGGATAGGAATGAAGATACTTCATGCTGCTTAGTTCTACAGTAAATACGTCGTGTTATTTTAAAATATTTATTAGAACAATTTGATAGTAATAGAAACAGTATAGAAGCTTACATTTATAAATTAATTGGAATCATATTTTTTAAGTAGACCTTGACAAAAAATATATTTAACCTCCTTATTTAATGACGCATTCTATTAGGGACATCTATTATTATGTCCATCCATATAAGAATGTCATGGACACCTTATATACTGCCCAGGTAGCACAAGTTGTACGATATTGTTTTTTATTGTTGTACGATATTGTACAATATTGTTCGATATTATATAATATTTACATGATATTGTACATTATTATACGATATTGCGAATATCGTTCAAGATCTTAAAATATTGTACGATATCTTTTTGCTACTGGGTATATGCGTATCCAAGTAATTTCTTTCTTTTTATTATTTGAAACTTCATTAAGTTTCTGTATAGATTATATATATACAAAATTCGAACGAATATACGAAAATATCGAATATTCTCTTATTCGATGCAAGTGTTGAGCACTTCATTCCGTGTAAATATGTTAAACAGGATAATTTTAGTATTAAAAAAGTTTAGACAACAATTTGAGAAAATTATATTTGAGGAAGAGAGAGGCAAAAGAAAATATATGAAAGACATCCTAAAGTTCTATGAGTTACTCATTTTACAGTGTGAATCTTCGTAAACGTGACATGTTATTCAATTCCAGGTGGTTAATATATTCTGACACGTGTTTTCACATCACGCAACGAACATATTATTAATTCCATGCTATTTTAATTTCAGAAAAAAGTTAATGTTATGAATTACATATTTTGATATTTTACAATCTTATGAAATCAATTATTTTATATTTTTGGATTATATGATTATATTTCTAAATAGCTTGTCTAGCATTTATGTATTTAATAAGTGCTGGAATAAAATTTTTAAAAAATATATAAAACCAGCAATTTAAGATTAAATATTATCTTATTACAATTTAAATTTGTAAATATTTTGTGTTGCTTCTAAACAAACTTTTTAACTTGATTGATTAAACCACTTAATCTGCATTTATTGTTAAAATTATAAACCGAATGTGCTTAAGTATTTCAGAGCTCAGAGTATATTTAAAACCAGTGAATGTACAAATTTTCATTCAGGAGGTAATAAAATAACGTTTAACGTTTTATTAACGAATTATAGTCATTAGTGTTGTTTAAATTAGATTAAAAACAATTGTACATCTAACACAAATAACAGTTCATCATTATTTTTTAAACTTTGATTTAACTTATGTTAATTTCTCTTTTTAGAATCACATTGAATTTTTTGATATAAAAATTATTAATCATGGAAAATATATCCTCCATTTTCACATTGGAGATGAATAATAGATAGTCATTAGCAATGAGTTCATGATTATTTTTTCCCAGCACATTGGTTGCCACTATTTAGTACTTTATTTTAAGAAATTCCTGAACAAAAATTCAATACTGGTAGAAATTTACTTTTCATTTCTTTTAAATTTTTATTGTAATTTTATAGAATAATAAAGTTTCAGAAAACAATCTTTTTTCGCAATTATGTTTTACATTCAATAGAAATCTTTATTGCAAATATATTCTGTATCAAAATTCTTTTGATTCAGATTTTTCCTTTAGATTTCTAAAAATTATACATAAAAAATGTTCTCTTTTGAATTCTAAGCTCTAAAAATATTTTAAGAAAAGATACTATTGATTTAGAATAAAGAACATTATTATATTTCGTTACTTTACAGAGAAATTTGCAAAAAATAACTAACTTTTTATACGTTTCTCAATTATTTCCTTCTTCTAAAAAAATTTTTAATAGTCCTTTTTTCAATGTTTGTTTTTTATTCAACCTAGAGACAAAACTCATTGGACCGTATCTTAAAATTATATTAAAAAAACAATATCAGCAATAGAATTAGAGCAAATGAAGGAAGAACAAAACTTGTATTATTTCGTCGTAAAAGATGATAAACTTGCTTCTTCCGCTTAGAAAAGGATTTTAATTAAAAATGCAATCTATTTCTAAATGATGAATATTTATTATTTTGAATTAATTTCTTTCCACAAACTAAGTCAACATCACATTTTCTTTCGCATTATTCGCAAGTTGTTTTTACGCTTTATAAGAATCTGAGAAAAATACTCTTTATCATAAACACACGGGTTTTTTTAATTAAATTCTGTTTCACTTCCTTTTCCAAGGATTTCCCTTAAATGGTTCTTCCGTGCAGAGAGAAAAAAGTAACAATATTAATTTTCATTTACTTGGGTAGCTCGCAGAACTAAGAAATACCACTCAAAATGGATTAATATCATATTTCGTATTTTATAAAACTGAATTCGTTATGAGCTGATGCATATTTTGTGTATGTCTATATTTTAATGAAAACAAATACAACTTGGAAAATAGCTTAAAATATAACAGCAGATTCTAATCAAGGCTTTTGAAAATCTATCATATTTTTCTATGAGATTCGAAATATGAAAAGTGAAATTCATATGAAAAGCAAAATACAAAGAAAATTTAGATAAGCGAGAAATTTTTACTGTTATTATGTATAAAAATGATTTGTTATTTATTTTCATCTGTGTATTCAAACATATTTATATTACGGTTATGTATGAAATACTACCTATATATTTAAAATAATATGGTAAAAACCTTCAGACAGTTCGCCAGCCACAACCAACCGACGGATTACGACAGTTTTTATTTCATATGAAAGCTTATGACGTCTAGATATGTCATCAAGGGTTGCCTGCCCCCCCCCACTCCCTATTTTTGAATGAAATCGAAGAAATATTTCTCCAAGATACATACATTCTCTATGGGGAAAAAACTTTAGACAGGTTGCCAGCTACAACCACCCGACGGATTTCCACAATTTTTACTTCATATGAAAGCTTATGACGTCTAGATATGTCATCAAGGATCGCTTGCAACTCCCCCATTTTCAAACGAAATCTATAAAAAAAATATTCCTCCACGATACATTCTTTATGGGGAAGCAGCTTTAGGCAGTTCGTCAGCCACAACCACCTAACAGATTTTGACAATTTTTAATTCATATGAAAGCTTATGGCGTCTAGATATACCATACAGGGTCGTCCGCCGCCCAGCACCATTACTTTTCTAGAGATATTGCAAAATAAACGGAATATATTAACGGAAATAACGAAGATTTACCTCAAAATAGTACCGTGTTCCTCAGCCTCAAAAACTGGACTGATTTCGCCACTTTATTACGTCACTTCTTTCAATTGAAAACCGAATCACAATGTTCCGCTTTATCTTCGTAAGTTTAAAATTGTGTTTTTCATTGGTATGCAGTTCTGTTGCATTTAATTCCAATTTAATTTAACTTTAATAACAGACGATTTTGTTAAGGCATCTCTATAATTTGGTTTTAATAGCGGACGATTTTGTTAAGACGTACCTAGAAATATATTATCTTTGTTTATATATATTATCTTTGTCTATATATATTATCTTTGTTTTAGTTAATATTTAATTTAAAATAAATAGCAAACGATTTTGTTTCCCTTCTAAATTCATTTTTCTTAGATTGGCAACAAGAATATTAGTCATTGTTAAAAAACTTTTACGGGATGCGGCGTTCTGAAATGAGAGAATGAAGTTGTTTTTGGAATAAACATTTTAATTTTGCGATGATTTTTGATTTCATCAATAATGCCAACACTCCCATCAAAACTGCGTTTCAAAAATACTGTAAAATATCTATTGTAGATAATGGAAACTGTTTATTTATTGCTATATTATTCTGTATTTATGGATCTGAAATCTGACATGCCGAAATTCGTGAGAAAGTTATACAAAACATTACAGCTAGATGGGGTTTATTGAAAGACTTTACAATTTTAAAGGAATCTGTTGTCTACAAAGAATATGAAATCTATTATGGTTTTATGGTATGTTCCACTGATCTTCATACATTATTTAAACTGAAATGAAGTAGTGGCTGAGAGCCTCGAAGCAGCGAGGGTCAGGGGCAATTTTGATCAAAGTGGTTACTAAACTTTACTATGTCAATGTACGCATATGCCCTTTCTATATATTCGTTTGTACAACCACATATATTTCTTATCATTTGTCTGAGATAAGTTCAGCTGAAAAATTAAATAATTAAAAAATTTATAAGAAATTGAAAAATATTAAATCCGTTTTACACCCATTTAATCACATTTATAAAAAAATATCGACATGCTAAGAAAATAGACATTTGAAATTAGTAGCATTAAGGGTAATTTTAATAAATTTAAATTAGTAACAAGCATAGCATTAAAATATTACTAAAAATTTTTGAAGTTGCTTAAATACTTTTAAAGAAGAATGTTTATAATCATTACGAAGAATAACTCTTTGCAGATATTTTTTATCCTCTTCTTTATATTACACATACACATTTGCAGCTAGCTACCGATAACAGAGAACCATTTGGGTAGCATAGATAAAGAACCTGGAATAGCCAGAAAATTGAAACTTTTTTTTTGCTGTTATTGGGAATTATCAGAATATAAGTATATTTTTTTATGCTGGAAATTCAGAGTGTTTGTAAAATTATTTGGGTCTATAAGAAAATGAGTGAATATTTTAGAAAGATTTTATTAAAACAAGTTTTCCCTATCCTTTAAAAAAGACAACAAATCCCTGAGGTGGAACGACTATGTGGTTGTAGAAGTAGTGCAGGTATACTACCAATAAAGAAAATTGGTAGCATTTTATTACCGAGTCAAAATGAAAGGGAATATAAATATTTTTAGTTTTTTGTTTGTATTTTAGTAAATAATGCAATACTAATTGAAATAATCAGTTAAAAATTATTTATATAAGTTGTTTAAATTTATCACATATTATATAAAGGGGTCCAGAATTTCATGATTTAAGCTTAAATTTACTTTTCGAGGAACAAAATTACTATATAAAATTAAAACTAAATGTTAATCAAAAATTTGAGAAAAAACATTAATTTAAGTTATAATTCGATTAACACAAATAGATTTTAATACAATCATCAATTCCCTCGTGACAGATAAGAAAATAACAGTTTATCATGAAAAGGCAAGAATCTGTTGCAGCACTATATTCATCTTGATTTATATTAATAAAAGCAGACATTGCATTGAGAGCAAAAAATAATAGGAAGAAATGGATTTCTGATTAATGCAACAGTGGTTTATCTGCTGATAGAAAAGATACGAGCTGATCTCGAAAAAGTGAATAGACAAATAATCCCGGATGTACGATCAGACAAAAAGATTATCACCATCAATTATGAGTCATATATATAAATTATATAAGGTCGGATACTATTCCTACCAAGATACTACATACTTCTTATAATATTTTCTTAGCACATTTACTGCTGGAAATGCTTCTGAATTCTAATTTTAATTATATTGCTTTTAATATTGTAATTTTAATATTTTATATATAGTAAAGCACCGTTTATACTTATTTTAAGGGTCTGACGTAAAACGACGTATAAATGAAAAGACGTATAAGTGAAATCTCATTTTAATAAACAACTTTGTTTGTTACAAATTTAACGCTGCGAATACTATTTCATCTAAAAGTAATAATTTTAATGTTTTTGAATATAGCACGAGTATATTACTAAATAGTACTGAAAACAATAATGAAATTTTTAAATTAAACATTTGTCATAAATGCGAGAAAAATCCTGACTTTATAATACATATATTGAATTCTAATTATTCATTTCATATTTTAAACGATTTATGAGCATGAAGGTAGACGTTTAAGTAAAAAAAAATCCTTAACTCTCTGAACCCGGCTAGAGTGAGAATTCCATTGCCTCAAAACCTGGAGTGAATTTTCGTTCACAAAAACAAAAGGGAATCGTCACGTTCTTTACAGAAATTCCAGGAGATCAATACCTATGGTTGTCCGATCAATTGCCAACAAAGAAAGGAACTACATTTTCCCTCAAAAATTAATCCAGGCGCTCGAAACCGCCCGAATCCGGCTTCTGCCGAACGGGCGGTTTGAGGCGGGACAGGGCTCACAGGGTTAATCATTATCTGGCGTGTTGATTGTGTGATGCTTTTGAAAATATTTTCTCATTCAATTTTGCCAAAAAAATTGAGTATGAAGATTTTCAATGCAATCCATTGCATTTTTAAATAAAATAATCTTTTTGTATTTTGCTCCTTTGCGTTTTGTGTTTTTGCTCTTTATCTTTTTGTGCTTTGTGATTTTGCTCTTTATCTTTTTTTTCTGAGTTCACTGTTGTAAGCGATGATTTTTAAATTGTTCCGCTCACCCCTTGAGGTTCTCTGTAAACTCTTTTTTAATGTTGTTCATTTCTTTTGTTTTATGTTACCCCTCCGGCCTGTGGAAGGCCTTGCGCCCTCTTGAGTAGGCCGGGCCGGAGCGGGTTGTAAATAAATAAATAAAATTGCATCTTTAGAGGAAGGTGGAATAACTTCTTCATATTCTTCTTTCATCGCTTAAATTAGCGTTAGACAATTTTTCCTCTATTAATTCATCAGCAGTGAATAATTCCAAAGTCATAATAACGATATCATAGTTCACATACTAGAAAAGGGAAATGTAATGCATTCTTTATAAAGGGAGAAACAACGTATAATCAAAGTTTTGCCTTGTATATATGAAGTATATATTATTACACTAAATAGGAACGAATCGGGACTGTGATAGAACGACGTATAACTAAAAAATGTATAAACGGTGCTTTACTGTATTTCCATTGTATGGTTTTAAGTTACAAGCTTCCAGAAGTTTCATTAGTTCATATTTCTGATGCTATCGCTGAATAATTTATAATTTGTTTTGCTTAGCAAATCATTAAATTGATAGGAACATACCGCTAATTTGCCAAATAAATGTTTTCGGAGTAATTCAAGTTTTTCGATTAAATTTGGCAACTAAATTGTTTTATATTATTTAAAGCTCCATTACGTTATTTTGTTTTTTGCACATCTTTGTTTCTATTTAATATTCCTAAGCATAGCACATTTCATCATGGTTGTGTAGGTAATTCTTACATCTCCAATTGAATCAATATCAGTGAGACAATCTACATTGTCACAAATACATGTCAATCAAGACGGTCATCTAAGATCAAATTATGCATTGTATTTATACTGGGTTGTGACACAGATACCTTTACCTTTTGTGTATTTATATTGGGCTGTGGCACACATACTTTCTCCTCTTGATTAGATGCAAATAATGAATTACGCATGAATCATTTGAATAGTAACCCGTTTACATGAATCGACTTCATTGGATAGTAAGCTTCAATGGGTAGTTGGGGTATCCTCGTGTTACAACTCAAATGCTCATGTTGCTACAGGTGAAGATGGAACAAAAATAATTAAATTGTTAAAGAAACTAAGATGAGATTAAGACATGACTAATCATTTGAAATTATGTCCCCCCCGATTAAGTGGATTTTTAAAGAAATCAGTAATTTGCAGAAAATCCAGAGATGAAGTAAATGACAATTTTCAACACCTCTGCACATCTTGAAATGCATTTTCAATCGGACAGTCCCATAATTATACCATGCAGAACATTCTTAAATGACTGAAAATATTTCATTTTCTTTATTTATGCACAATTCTTATTAAATATTATAATAATGATGAATTTATCCACTATATTGATTTTCGTAAACTTTTCATATTCTTAGTTAAAGTAAAAATAATTAATTTTGCAGCTGGACAGAGAATACGAATATGAAAGCAGAACCGACGCTTTTCGAATGCTCTCTCAATTATAGAGATTAGGATTTATTCAGAGAATTAAAGAAGTAAGCTATCTTAGAAGAGGAATTATGATGAAACTGCCTGCTTTTAAGACGGAGAATAATGAGATATGATTACCTAAATGAAACTGATTAGTTGGCTGCTTTTCACAAACAGTACCGGTTTTAAAACAATTACAATATTTTATACCGTATCTTCTAAACACTTTCGTGGTATGAAATGTTATCATAAAATATATAAATCAGGTGCAATATAAAAATCTTAAAGATCTCGAAAACAAGTTGCAATCTGATAGATTTTAGAGCACAACAGCTTGAATTTAGCTTATCCTCAATTTTTTAAATATTTCTTAGAATTTTATCTCTAAGACATATCAAAAATATTTTAAAAGAGTGAATATCACAGTGAACAATTTATTTTTATTTTATTTTACAATTTTTTAACGTTTTAAATTAAAGAAATGTTATAAAATGTTCATAAGCTATTTTAATTACAAATATGAATTAGGATTTCACAGGGTTTTTTTCTATTTTTATAAAACTGCAAAAGTATCAAGAAATCCCTAAAAGATTGAGAAAAGCTAGAATAAAAGTAAAGAAAGAATTTAAAGATTATAGCATTTTAATTTGGTTAAATATAATCTAATAATTAAATCTATTTTAATATCAATACTGCTTTGCGCACACATATAGCAAAAATTACAAAACGCATATCTAATGGCAAAATAACTAATTAAATTTTAATTCCTATATTATTCTAGATCATTTTACTGATACTTACATTTATACTATCTAAAAGGAGACAGATTTCTATCTTAATATCCAGAACTCTGCAACATATTATGATGTTATAAACGAATAATTATGTGTATTCGAATTGCCTTTTATAATTATGAAGCTAGTTTCATATAAAAGGAAGGTTTTAATTCGATTCTCTATAAAGATATTGAAATGTGAAAATTATTTTACGGAATTGCATTTAAAAAGGTAGAAGCTAAATGGATTGTTGTTTAGTGTTTGAAGTAATATTATAATTCAGACTGCGATTGTTTCTGTAAATTTTTAGTATCTGTTTCTAGGTTTGTAAGTTCGGTTTGCACAAATTTAATAAAAGAAGATTTACTAATCTAAAATGAAAAAGAAAATAGGTTTAATCAAAATATTTCATTATCTACCTTAGCGCTTTTACAAGCATTTACACTGCCTGGCAAATTCTAAAGAAAATTTTTAAGATTTCGAAACATTTGGACTTAATAGGAATACAATGATTCTCAATCAGTTTCTAAGAATCGTGGGACAGTATCGTCGAATATTCGGTCACAAGAGCAATTGGGGGGACACCAGAAAGGGATGAAGGCGAAAATGGAGTTTGAAACATCATGTTTCGCGGAAAGCTGATAACGAGATGTGACTTTCATCAATGATTATGTTTGATGTGCATAATATTTCCATGCATTTTCGTGAACACAGCAAAAATTTTAGGAAAAATATAACGGTTTTTTTAAAAAAAATCACTAATTTTTCAGCATGTTCTTTGTTTATAGCATGCAGAGTTTTCAACCAAATTGTACGAAACTTACAGAATATTTGATTATATGTAAAATAAGAGTTTTCGTAAAATTTGAATTAAATAATTTAAATATTACAGGAAATATGAGAATTTTTAGTAAATAAGTTTTTACTGCGCATGTGCGAAACGTAGCGAAACTTTCCTTTCATAATTTCAAAGCCATATATATAGGGCAGCTTATATAAAAATTCCCTTCCAATACCAATAATATTCAGAAAGATATCTGCATTCTACCTTGGTGAATTTCGGTACACTCTAACGTTAGTTGCTTATTTAATTTTCAATGGCACAAGAGCCATATTTGGATATGCCGCACCTACACTCTAAGAGAAGCTAAAATATGAGGGTTCTATCACAGACTGATATTTTTTAAACTTGAATCTTCGCACAGATTAGTTCGTAATTTCAATTACGTACTTAAATTATAAGTATACAAGAGAATTCAGGATATTCAACTTTCATAAAATTCAATATTACTGTTCAAAGATTCAAGTTTAAAAATATCAGTTTGTGCAAGAACCCTCAACATTTAGCTTCTCTTAGAGTGTACCGAATTCACGAAGTTGCAATGCCGATATATTTCTGAATATTAATGGTACTCAGCTGGAATTTTTTTATTGCACTGGAAGTTACCCTATATATCAGGTTAGAGAAGTTATGAAAAAAATTACCCTACGTTTCTCACATTGCGGACTAAAAAATATTTACTACAAATGCTCGTATTTCCTGTAATATTCAAATTTTTTAATTCAAATTTTAATACAATGCTTCTTTACAGATTGTCAAGTATTCTGTACGTTTTGTACAATTTATTTGAAAACTCAGCTTGTTATGAGCAAAAAACATGCGGAAAAGTGTGCGATCTTTAAAGAAAACCTTTATATCTTCCCGAAAATTTGTGCTGTGTTTACGAAAATGCTTGTAAATATTATGCACATCAAACATAACCATTGATGAAAGTTACATCTCGTTATCAGCTTTTTGTGAGATAGGTTGGGTCAAACTCCATTTTCGATCGCATCCATTTCTGGTGGCGCTCGAGTTCGAATCTTCAACGATACTATGTCCAACGATTCTCAGCAACTGATTGCGAACCATTGTATTCCTATTAAGTTCAAATTTTTCGAATTTAGTGTAAATACTTACTTAACAGAACTTTTAAATAAATTAAAATATCTCTTCTTTTAAGAAAGAATTTTTGCTGATGGATTGAGAATTCGGAGATAAAATATTTTTTTACTAATACATGTGCGTATGAAAAATAATAAGAGACAAATGATCCCAACCAATAATAAAGGAGAATGTGGAGTAATAATAAAGGAGTGAGTATCTGTCCGTCTGTGTGTTGGCGCTTTACAGGACAGATCGTTGGACCTAGAGCAACGAAATTTGGCGCGAACATTCTTTGGAGTGTGACAATGTGCATTTCGGAGGGGTATTTTAAATTTTAATTAATTAAAAATTAAGCGAAATCTTGGTGTTTCTCCTTAATAACTGCCGAAAATATTACAACGAAAACATCATTTTTACGTTATCTGACAGTGCAAAAGATTACCTTTTCAATGATATCAAATAAGTTGCCGTACAATTTTTTCTATAATTTGAATAACTTTTTAAAATTAGTTTTTGGCATAACTTACAACAATGCTTTTCCTTGTTGCAACGCAATTTAAACCGTTTCCATTGTTTAAAAAATATTTAATTGCGTGTTTCTCTTTCATTGTTGAAAGAGAAACTAAATTTTGCAGAATCTATATCCCAAGCTATCTGAGATATTCGGTATCTGAAGAAATATATCCAGTACGCTGAATGATTATGGCTGCTATGTTTTCATTCTTTTTCAGTATGTTTTAATTCAGCAAACATGTCGCTGGCCATAAAATATTTTGAGTCATTTTAATGTTGAAATCAAATGTATATTTTTCAAGAGGAATAAGAAAGTGAAGATGGCTCTGACAACTTGCATCTAGATGTTACATGGCATGGTTAGTTATTTGACACCATTAGGGACATTTATGTAGACAATGAATAGAATAGGTGCAAGGCAACTAAAAGAACATGGGTTAAATATCTATTACAATCTGCGCACGTTGTTAAGGGAACCATGAATATAAAATGATACAAGATTCCATTGAAATTATATTCTCGGCGAACAAGTTAGTCGCCGAAGGCGGCAAGTACGTAATAATGAGGGTTTAAGTAGATAGAGTTACTGAAAATTAACTTTAAATTCAACATATAAACTCTATTGTTAATTTTCGCACATAATTTCAAATATTTTCCCAAATAGCAGCTGCTATTATTGTCACTGCATTTCAGATGAGATCTAATTTTATTTATATTCCTAGGTAGAGATTTAATAGATTGTTAATATGTGAAATTAATTGACAAATTTTACAATCTCCTTCTGTTATATTTGTCTTAAATGACTACAGCTTTTTATGATACATATACTAATTTTTATTTGGTTATTATATGTTTTTCTTCTGTGCTTTAATTATTTTTATGTGAAAACTTCTCTTTGTATGCTAGCCATGACAGAGTTATTTGTTTATTTTTTTCTTTGTTGTACGGTACCGTGTTATTTTGTGGTTTCCCGTATTCTTTTTTTCTTATTTTCTCTAATAATATTATTTTATTTTAATGTTATTTAGTTATTAATCAATAATTTTTTTTTTGGAAAATTTGAAATTGTGATTAGAAATTGTGTATAGATTGTTTTATAAAGCAGTGTACCTTGTATCGAATTTTTGTGATCGAGTATCGAATTTGCTGGCATTATTCGGAACTGGTAGTGGCTCGAAATGTGTATGTCTGTAAGGCCATGTCAAATTACTAGTTGTTTTATTTCAAAACTAAGAAAAGTTTGTCACTTACTGTGAGTACCTATGCCAAAACATTAAATTCATCATTTTCATCGTTTCGGCACAAATGGCATAAGTAAATTTATCCTATTTAATGTTGTAGAGAAATTATTGCCATTCAAGTTTAATCAAAGTCAAAGAAAAAAATTGGCTAGCGTTTATGCAATTGATTTAAAAATAACTATTATTTCCCTTCAAAAAGTTTTCCAAACTCACACACTTGTTCTTATGTAATGTAAGCGAAAATGTAAAATGCAAGAAAGTCATTACTTTAATCAACTGAACGTCACTCTTTACTAAATCCCATTATGCTGCTCCCGACTTACAATATACAGCTAAGATACAATTAATAAAAGCTTCATTAAGCAGTGAAACTCTGCTACACTCCAGCTTAAAGTATGCACTGATTTACATATAGTGGTTTTTAATGAGATGGAAGGCAATTTTTGATGGATAAAACTTCAAGCAATTAATTTAATTGCATGCCCGCAAACTGACGAACATAGTTAGTTTTGTTTGACAAAAGCGATTAAATTATCTTATTACTTTTACCATATTTCAACTTTAACCCGGGAGGACGCGCATCGGGCCTGTCAGTCCCGGAGGATGCAAGAATTGAGTACCGAAAATCAACCCCTCGGTCACAAAGTTCCATTTGCATAGCAGCTGCATTCAAGGTAATTTAATTACTAACCACAGGAATTTTAAAAATATTCTCCCATTTCTTATCTCAGAAAACATAACTCGGGCCTCGGAAATCCGATGCGCTCGCTCGAGTTTCTTTGTAGGATTGCAATGGAGAATAGATAAATCGCGACAGTTTATCGCTATATGAGAAATAAATATGAAATAGAAAGATTGGAAAAGTTTCAACTGACCTATCAACTAATTTATAATCGATTAATGAAGAAAATGAAGGTATATATGAATAGATAGTGATCGTAAGTTGAATTCTAAAGAAAGCAATCAATTGGATATATGTAAATCCAATGATTATTTAGAGGAAAGCTGAGTTTAAAAAGTGCTGTAAAAAATAGGAAAAGGTTAGAAATATGGAATTTTCAAATGGTGTGACAAAGAACATAGCAGAATAATAAAAAAATTTACGCTCATCATCGGCATAAAACTGTCAGGAAATATTGGTGTTACGGATTCTTCCCAGATGGCGCTTTTGTGCATCTTGTGGCAACGGCTTCCTCCGCCATTAGAGTCAGATTGCGTGGCAGGCATGAAAACGGAAGGAATGGCTTAAATGGAAAGTGCCGGGAAGTCTTACTATAATCTTGTAAATAGTGTAAATAACTTATAATGTCATATCTACCTATATCTATCATTTACTCATAATAAATAATATGAAAAGGCACTCTTTGGAATTTCATTTGCACCACTGAATCACAGATGCAATAATTGGTGAAGCAGAAGTTGTAACATAATTTCAAAATTCTTGGCATTCTTATCGATGAGACAAAATAATATTCACTGCTGTGGAGTGCAACAATACTTATATTCAGACTATTCCAGGTAGTAATTTTGAATGGAGAAGCCCCCCCCCACACACACTGCTCCTAAATACCTCGGAAGCATAAACTTTTATTGTCTTCTATTTTAATGTACTCCCCAAAAGAGATTTATCAGCACATTATTTTTTATATTTTATGTAGTGTAAATTAATGCAACAAATGCTTTGTTTTTAAATAAATGTAATTTCCTGCGTGTCTTGTTGAAAAAGAAGGACCCGTGTCTACGAGGCTCGACGCGCGTCCTCGAATCAGTGCAAAGAATTCTCGTCCTCGCGGGTTAACTTTGATATTATAGTTATTTAGCAATTTCAGCATGTACAGAGCTCAGATTTAAATTTTGTGTTTATATTCTATAAGATAATTGCCCTAAAATGATCAAAATCGAATTGTCTCGTCAAGTGTCAATGGGTATATTTTATTCAAATGTTATAGAAATGAGCATAGCTGACATATTAGCAGCTTAAAATAAACGAATAAAATAATCATTATAAAAGTTTTAAATAAATTTTTGACAAATTTTTAAATATGGAAACATTTCTGTTTCATAAACAACTAAGCGTTCTTAAAAGATTTTGATTACATCATCTGAATTCGTCAGGGAATTTCATCTTTCATGTGTATTTTAAAATCAGTTAAATTTTTATCTTATTTCTGACAGAAATGTTTTTGGGAGGAAAGCATTCTTACAGCCAATGAAATTCTATATTTTCACTTCCCAAACTGCTATTGAATAAAAATTTCAACTGATATTTAATAATTGAATTGATTGTTTAATTTACCGTTTAGGCTTTAAGAAAGAGATAATTTTTTGTCTAGTCTGCCGCAAAAAAAAATAAAAATTGATTGATGCGTGCAACGCTTTGTACTATTTGTACCTTAATTAGTGAAAAAATAAATAGTTTGAATTCTGCAAATTTAATATTTGTTAAACTACCTTTATAATGGCATAGACTATTCTGCAGGGCATGGGTCTTAGGAGACTGCCTGCCTGCCTGCCTGCCTGGCCTTGAGAAAGTTCATCTGGAGGATTCTTTAAACTTATTCATCCTTTTTGAATCTTAATATTAAAAGAATTTTCATTTTGTTTGGTGTTTTTGTATTTTCAATGTTTTCTTGGTTGCTTGCTGCATTTTGCGCGCTCCAGATGCTTTGGTTGTATCTTTTTTAAAAATTTTATTCTTATTGTTCTGTGTTTTTACGCAAGTTATTATTTTATTTGTTTGGAATTTCAATCATATTTAAATTTTAATTTTTAATGAATAATTTTCTTTCTGATGATTTTCATTGTTACTTAATTTCCTTATAGTATTATTTTCAACATCTCTCATTTTTACAATTGTGTTTTAACATCCAGAATTTTCATTAAATTTACTTTTTGCATTTTAGATCATTAATTATGCTCAAATTTTTAGTAATCATATATTTCATAATTCATTAATATAAATAATTAAGAATCTATAAAATATTTTTCTCAAACCCTCTACCAGATGGCGCCATTTATATGAATTACAAATTTATTTAAATTAATTGATTAACTGCGTATTAATGCTGAAAAAACATTATATTGTAACGGAAGCATGCACCTGTACAAAATTTAAGAACTTAATTACATCAGGGAACGATTGAAAATTCGATTACGAAATTCCGCCTAAACAAACATGATAGAAATTAAGTTAAGCAAAAGCGTGTAAATCCTCCAATTATGAGAAAATGAAAGTAAGGAAAATAAAAATATGCTACTTAATTGTATTAGAAAGAAATACTCTTACTTCCAAATCGAGAGAATTCGTTGCAGAATAAAGACTTTCGCTTAAAAATCTTTTTATGAAACTCTTCTTCTTACATACGCTTTGAAGAAAGCGATTAACAATTCCAGCGTTTCAAAAATATATCTTCTAATTTGAATAATTATCTAGATTTTATATGATTTTAAAAATTATTTTGCACATTATTTGTGAAAAAAATTATTGCAATTAAAAAAGCTCTTTAAAAACAAATATGCGATGAGTACACTTTTTCCAAGAATATAAAAAACACAAAATACTTATAATTCACACGTAGCTGTATGCTAAAATCTGGATAAATTATTTTTCAACACTGTCTACGTTTTTAAAATATTTCATAAAACGAATAAAATACAAACATAAAACGCTTTCTTTTTCAATTACGTAATGCAAAATAACTCTCGCAGTAATCTCATGTTGAATATTTTAAAACATATTTATCAAACAATTCAAAGGTTCCGTCATCTAATTTGATATGGTCAGAATTTTCTGCTCTGTTTTGTTCAACTTTCCAATTAAAGCATAATTTGCTTTGAAGGTTGTTGAGTTTCAAAAAGTAAATTTTGAATTAATCTTCCTATCTTTAATCGCATAAAAAATTATCTGATAATTCTGGCAATATTTAATGAATATACTTTTTTATTTTGATAGATATTATTTATTATGTCGCTACTCATAAGACTGTCTTCAACTATTTTCAAATAAAGGGAAACAAGAGCATTTAAAAATGCTGTTAAACTATTAATACATCAATGTTTTATAAAAATGATTCTTTTATAAAACATAGATGCATTAATAATTTCATAATTCCACTTAAGAGTACAAAAGGGGATATTTTTAAGATTCCTGATTTTTACACTTTTGATTTTGTATCTCTCGCAGGATGTGGAGGAGCGATAATTGAAAAGGGAAACGAATAATAAAATGAGTTCTGATTTTTTTTACACACCATTTTAAGAACCAGTAACAATATTCATTTCAAGAAAAATTATTGCTCGATTCTTGAATTCTTCAATGTCTAGCCTTTTTCTACCATCACGGCAAAAAGTTACCATATTTTTAAAAAATGAAGTTGGTATATTTTTCTTTAATGTATGATGATTGTACGGAAATATAGTTTAATTCCAAATCCATTAAAATGATAGGAAGGAAATATTGATAATAAATTTATTATCTACAATAATTATTTAAAACTCCATATGATTCATATAAGTAAGAATTCTAAACTTACATTTTCTGTGATTCGTGCATTATCATTAGAAAAGACTCGATTCTCAAAATTTTATGAAATTACTAATTTAAACAAAATTACTGTTACTTTAAGTAGGAACAACAATTTTTTCAATTTATAATCATAGTAATTAAAATTAAATGAGGGCCTGATAAACTATTCATTTATTTTATTACACGAAATTTTTATCTTCTTACTTTGACAATATTGGTAACGACTTGACGAAATTGTTTTCTGCACAAATATATAGTAGATTTTTAAAAATATATTTTTTTTGTATAATACATAGTAATTATGAAGCTAAGAATCTTCATTCCAATTCATAATAGCATAATAAATGTGAATTTAATATTACTAAATTTTTCAGTTATGCCACTCGTCTTCAGAATTAAGATACTTTCTAAATATTTGAATTCTAAGAAGTTGTAAAATACTAGTTCTAAAAGTAACTTTTAAATATAAAAATGAATATTTTAAGTTAAAGAAATATAATTCATGAAAAATTAGAAAAAAATACAATTTCATATACAATGTCGCATTAAAGTAGCTTGTGTGTGTATCCTTTAATCCTTTTCTGCTCGATACTTGATACGCGCTGAAATTTGAGGAAAATCCCCCTCAGTATTGCTGTAAATCCTCGAAGCACGACACCTGGCACAACGTAATAGAATGCAAATTCACTAGCATTAAGAAAGGCAAACTGCAGAAAGAGAAGCAATATGAAAGACCTCTCGCCTGAAGGAACTACGATTTGAAGCAGGGAAAAAATTCTGGAAGAGAGATCGAAAAAATAAATGACAAAATATTCTAAAAAATGTCGAGAAATACTCTCCATGTGGATTTTTTTCTCATATAGAAAGGATTGTGTCCCTCGTATTCTTACAACACCATAACAGATGCTGCGTATTTATAAGTAGCATAGTTATGTAAATTTTTCGAAAGAAATAGGAATCGTAAGTTCTTTGAAATATTTGTCAAGAACCTGGAGTGGAATGGAAACTTTTATGATTTCTGAATTTCGTAATACGAATGTTTTACTTTTTACTATCATTCTGTCTTTCAAAAAGTTATTCGAGAAATATTTTGAATTTCCATTTTAACGAAATGCTAATAATAATTTGTTGTGCATTATTCGATGTAATAAAGGTTTTATAATTGAATTTGATTTATACTCTAGGTTAAACACTTTTTCGCATACACTAGAATTAATTTTTAAGCAAAATTGAAATTCAGAATATGATATTAACTTTTCAATGCATTTATAAATTAATGCCAAGTGCTGAAATATGTTTCAAAACATTTTTCATTCAATTTTACTTCTTTAGATGAAAACTAATATTTTGCTTTTTCTACATATGATTTTGACGGCGTTCATTTAATCAGATTTTCCTGATCTTCCTGAAAAAACTATATAATATTTCCAAATCATTTCATCAAAAAATACATGAAATTGTTATAATCACTTGCTTATTCTCATTTTACTTTAGTACTAAGTTTTTAAGTTAGAAAACTAAAAATATGAAATTTTAAATCGTAAAAGTATAAGGCGTTTAACACTTAGGCTTTTGTTTAACATCTCTACTAATAATAAAGGAGAATGTGTGCGTGTGTGTGTGTGTTGGCGGGGCTTTGCAGGGCAGACCGCTGGACCCAGAACTACGAAATTTGGCACAAACATACTTTGGAGGATGGAAATGTGCATTTGAATTTTTAATTTTAATTAATACAAAATTAATTTAAATTTTGGCATTTTTCATTTATAACTTCCAAAAATATTACAGCACAAAAATTCGTTTTACACCATTAGAAAATTTTAAAAATTATCTGTGTAAAAGTTGTACGATTTTTCTCTAATTTTAATACATGTAAAAAAATTATTTTTGGCGTAATTTACAGCTGCACTTTTAATTGCTGCGACGCATTTCAAACCGTTTTAATTGTTTAACCAAATATTTAATTGCGTGTCTCTTCCATTGTTGAAAGATAAGACAATATCTTACTGGATTTTAGTTTCTTTTATTTGATCAATTTTTCTATGTAAACTGTAAAGGAAGTCCTCAAGATAGTAAGTATATAATGAAATTATCCAGTAAACTGAAATATTATGGCTGCTATGTTTCAATTATTTTTATCAACATGCTTTAAGCCAATTAACATGCTGATGGACGTAAAATTGCCATTGTAATGTTGAAATCAACTGCGCATTTTACGCTAGTGTAGACAAGTAACAACAACATTGGAATGCTACGAAACTCAGGTTAAATGTCTATTGCAATTTAAAGTTTAAAACTACTTTTTAAGGGAACCGTGAATAGAAAATTATGCATAAGAGATTCAGTTGAAATTTTATTTCCGGCTATCAAGCTGGTCGCCGAAGGCGGCTGGTATTGAATAAAAATGAAATGTTAATAAAAGATTTCTAAATAAATATTAAATGATAATGTAAAGGGGGTTTATCTTATTCATATGATAAAATTACTAACGTAACATTACAGATTAGCTTTTCTTCCACAATCACAATTGATGGTCGATGATTAAACTTGAAAATGATTAAATTCAATTAGCAATAATAATACTAAATTGGAACGGACAAATGCGTTTTCTATTGTAGAGTTTCAGTTACAATTCTGCTTTAACGGAACAACCTGATCTTTAAAGCTTGCAATAACGGAGCCTGGAACAAAGCTGTTTGGGATAAACCTAAACAAACAGAGATTTTGCAATGAACATATACGCACACATTGTGCATCCGAGAGCTGAAATCAGAACTCCCTCCGTATCTATAACATCATCCAAATAATCACAGAGTTAGAGAACATGGGAATTAACATTACACAATCAATATTTTGGTTTCAGTAATGAATTGCTAGTTGAAAGTGTTTATGTATGCAGTGGCTTTGCCATGAATAGTTGGTTACTGAAATCCTTTCAAATGCAGGAAAGAAATTTGTAGTTAGTTTTGTTTCGGAAATTATTCAAGCCATACATTTAATTCAGCAGATTATGCCTAAAATTCATTAAATAACCCAATAAAAGGTTACATTTCACATTTAGTTTTATTTCAAATAATTTTTTAATCAGCGAAATAAAATAAATTTCAAAGTTATTTATTTTTCCCGAAAATTCATGAAGAATTTATTGATCCAACTAATGACGAATACATTTATTATTAATTAAAAAATTTAAAACTAAAACTCAAATACATTCAGAATAAAAATATTTATAAAATTGGCTTTAATGTAACAGATATGTAAACTAAAGCAGAGCTCATACATTTAATATCAATAAGGTTGATGAAATTATATTTGAGTTTTTTGCTATTTATTACATTTAGTTATGTTGCATTTTTAAATAGCTAATAGAATTTTTTTTCTTTTATATACTTTAATCATTTCTCAAAGAAATTTTGATTTATCTTATCATGACTTGTTTGAATAATATAATGTAAAGGAAATTAAGAAGTTTTTATCTCATTTTGTCATATTCAATTCTCATTACAAATGTTAATTAGATTTCGAAGTTTAATTACTAATGAAAAGATTTCAATTTCATTTTAAGAAAGCAATTTTAAAACAGCTTTAATTTAGTTTAAGAGATAAAAATTCATACAATGTTTAATTTCATTTTATCCAGTTACTACTGCCATTATAAATCTGAATTTATTCGAATATCACAAAAGGCATGAAAAACGTTAAAACATATTTCATTTTTAATGTAATTATAAATCTTTTCAAACAGCATAAATATTTATTTAATTTTAAATCGCCATATAAGAATTACTCAAAGCTGTTGCTTAACAACAGATCTTAAGTGCTCCTTAATGATTAAATATTGGCAATGCCATCTTAAATTTAAATTGAGTAATAAATCTTGTTAAACAAGTAACTTTAAGCCTGCAATAAAGGCTTCGAAACTTCGCTTTACCCTGATATTGTTTACAAAACTATAGAATATAACATACGTAATACATTTTAAAAGCAATAAAATGGATTACCTGGTAAATTGAACTTAGTGCAAAACATTTTATGATGAACTTTCTGATTTTAATTTATTCAGGTTGCTTTTGGGAAAGGATGTAATTTTTTTCTCAAAAATTTAAAAGAAAGAATTACCACTGTTAAGTCTGAAAGGTTTTATGCAATATTACTGTTTCCTAACCTAATCTATTTCCCTCGAATCTAATAATTAAGAAGGAATTTTAATTTTTTGTATATTTTCCTAAAATGTGTTATTCTTTATTAAGAAGACATGATTCAAAAATTCCTTATTAAAAACTTGGTAGGTTCACGCAATTCAGTAGGTTCATTGAGAGTTTTATCAAACAAATTCAAATAATTGCACCGAAAATGATATTTAATAAAAATTAATTAATTTTCCTCTTGAATATTCCATAAATTCTTCCAAATTATATAGTCACTATTTCGTAATAATAATTTACAAAATCTCTGATTAATTTCAATGAATATAAACACTTCCGTAGTAAACTAATTTCAATATTTAAGTAGATTTCTGTTCAACTTCCAAAGCTAATTCCCATTAATGAACTTAAGTTAAATTTCAATAGGTATGTTAGTACTTGAATAAAATGATGGATATTAGTTATATTAATTTTATTATTAGAAATTTATTATAAATATTTTCAAAACATTTTATGGGATTTTAAATCATCGTAAAACATTTATCCAAAAAGATTTATATCGCATTATAATTTAAAGATGATATTAGTTATTAATTATTAACAATAGCTGCTTTAGTGCATAAGTGCTTTAATTTCTTTTAAAATGTAGTTGAAAACTGAAAAGAGAAGGGAAAATATTTTGGAAATCTTACTTCAGCATTCGATTAGAAACTTAATCAAAATCTTAAGACATAAAATCTTATATACATAATACTATTTAATCTCATTAAAACGAATCCTGTCGCAAATTGAAACATATTTTGCAATGAACTTTCAATTCTTACTTTATTCAGGTGGCTTTTAGAAAATTTTGCTCTTCAAAGTTGGAAGAAGGAGGCTTCTCTTTTTGGAAGCCGTCATGCAATTACTCCTTTTCTTTCTTGCTCCATTCTGATGGTAAAGATAAGGAAAGATTTTTAATATGTCGCTTGTTTTCCATAAATGTGCTGAAAGTTCTCCTTCTAACTCATCAAAAGTGATACTAAATTTAGAGTACGAAGAAAAAAAAATATTGTTGCCGTCATCCCGTTTCTTAGGTATTCTCTCTACCGAAGTTCTAGCGAAGGGAGAATAATTCATTAGGAATTTAATATTGTGCTCGGATGTAATTGACACGGGATGGTTTAGGGAGGGTGGTGGAAGCTCTCTAGAAATTCTGAGAATGTGAAAAGGGACGCTGCAGCATATGACAGACGATATTAAATTTACGGCTTCGCTTTTCTCGTCTCCTGCCATTTCCTTAATTTATGCGTCGAAACAAGGTGCAATCAAGTATTGGGAGACTGCCTGCCTTCTTCTTTTCGGGATGATGTTTGGGGAGTTCAGTGACGTTGTTTGGGAATGTCAATTTCGAGATAAATGGTGAAGGCTCGTTTTTCATTTGGCATATCAATGAATTAGGAATGGGGATTTTTGTTTCTCATCAGAGAATTAAAGTAATGAATTGGCGTAAGGTTCGAGTTAAAATTATCGTATGCATTCATTTTGTCTAAACACTACTCAGGTGTTAATACTATAAAGTATAATTGTCTTGTTTTATGTAACATTATTAAATCATTAGTTAACAATTTGTTCATTAATAAATGAATATGCTTTTTATTAGACATGGTGTTTGGAGATTTCACTGACGTTGTTTGGGAATATCATTTTCGAGATAAATGGTGAAGGCGCTTATTTCATTTGGAATATCAATGAATTAAGAACTGGAACTTTTGTTTCTCATCAGAGAATTCATAGAGTAACACAGCAGTAATAAGTTGGTGTACGGTTCGGGCTGAAATTACCGTCTACATTCATTTTGTTCAAACAGTATTGAAATATTAATACTATAAAGTATAATTGTCCTGTTTTATGTAACATTATTAAATTACAATTAGTTCATTAGTAATTGAATATGCTTTTTATTTGACGCCAATTCAATTTGATGTCAGTTTGGAGATAAATGGTGAAGGTGCGTTTTTCATTTGGCATATCAATTAATTACAAATGGAAATTTTTGTTTCTTATCAGAGAAATCGTTTAGTGACACAGCACTAATGAATTGGCGTACGGCTTCAATTGAAATTACCGTATACATTTATTTTGTTTAAACACTATTCAGATGATAATACCATAAAGTATAATTGTATTGTTTTATGTAAAATTATTAAATCAATATTCAACAATTAATTCATTAAGAAATGAATGTTCTTTTTATTTGACATGGTGTTTGGGGAATTCAATGACGATGTTTGGGAATGTCAATTTCAAAATAAACGGTGAAGGTGCGTTTGGCGTATCAATGAATTAGGAAAGGGAACTTTTGTTTCTCATCAGAGAATTCATATAGTATCACAGAAGTAATGATTGGCGTATTCTTTTCTGTTAATGTTTTGTTCGGGCTTAAAAAAAAGAAAAAAATATTTTATTTGACTTTCTAACACGGCGCATTTAAGCACTTCGCATCCCTAATGTCAAACTATTCCTCATTTTTAAGAGTCAAATTAGACTGCATGAAATAAATAAATAGATATTTATTCAAGTATACGAATGAATATCGCTATTGAACTGTAATCTTCTTGTATTATTATTTTTAATGCATTCATTGTAAGCAATGACTGTTTTCGCTAATATAATCCGGAATGAATGTTTATTCTTAATTATTCATAACTTACTTCAATTATAATTGCTTAGTTTTATTTTTACAAATCCAATGGGCTTTAATAGGCATATTTCTAGTTTCTTGGACATTTGGTTGCTTTGGGAATGCTAATTTCGATATAATTACTGTAGGGGAAGGTGGTGTACCTTGGACATAAGTGTACCAACCTATGCCGATTTTAGCGCCATCTGTATAGATGTGTAGAAAATGTTATATGTATTTTGTACACTTGCCACCAGAGGTCCCAGTGTACCTGAACTTATTTGTCAAGGTGCTCATTGGAATGAATGAATCCTGAAAAAGGAAATTGACCCATGAAAAGTAATTTTTTCCTGTTGAATTTTGTGTTAATAGTTCCTAAACATACATAAATTACTTTATAGTAAAATGCCTAACTTATAAAGCACAGTTTTAGCTATAATAACATGCGTTAGAAATTATGTTAAGCGTAACCTCAATTTAGTAGTCAGCCATTTTCCATGAAATGGCCAAGTGGTGTACCTTGGACCATGCCCAAGTGGTGTACCTTGGTGCATGACAACTACATGTCTACCACTTATGTTGTGGGAAAATGTGATGTAATGTGGAAGTTACCACATCCCGTGTTGACTGGAGGATCTGAAAGGCAGCTTCGGAAATTAACATTTGGAATTCACTTGTCTAATTACAATGTTGGTTCAGCCTACTCATAGGAATGAAACTGTTGCTGTAATAATTTTATATTCGGTCTAATCTAAGACCTCATTAAGTAAAAGTGTTCATTAACATTTTTCTGTAGCTAAAATACCAATAAATGTTTATGTTCAAACTATTCGGTTAGATTTTTTAAATCTAGAAATAGCTGGTCCAAGGTACACTACCGAAGGTGTACCTTGATCCTATTTGCACTTTTTTAAATTGTAAAGAATGCACTGAAATATTTTTTTAAAAAATCTACAAAAAATATATGTTGTGTATAAAGGCCTAAAATATGAAAGAAAAATTGTTTTGTTACCTTTCTTTTAGTAATTATCCAATTAAAAATTAAAAAGTAAAAATGGGACATAGGTACACCACCTTCCCCTATAACAGTTGCGATTTTCATTTGATATCTGATGGAAATTTTTGAGTGTAAACAGTGAACTTATATTATAAATTAACAGTAACGAATGTAATATTTTTGCTGAAAAATTGCATTTCTAGTATATATTTTTACCATTCGTAATTTATTCAGAAACAAAATACGCAATAGCATAATTTCCGTGAGACCGGGGCTAGTTGTTACACGGGGCAAGTTGTTAGATTCGAATTTTAAACTAACTTCCCGTATAAACTCATTTTTTTCACTCTAGATAGTAGCCCTCATTCGTGTGTCTTCCTCACCGAAAATTGGAGTGCCTGCAGTCAATAGCAAAGAGAATGTTGTATAGCAACGGATTCAGAAATCTTCTGCGCTTTTGCGCATACGCCGGGCGGAGTTATTTTCATCAAAATAGGAGGGGAAGTGAAGAATGGAAGGGTGATGTTTACATTTTACTGAGCGTGATCTAACAAAGAACTACGGAAATGCGCTCATATGACTCATTGCCTGACACCCCTTTCCTGTGTAAAATCGTCTAAAAGTGTTATTCTCGAAATCCGAGGTCAGACTATACTAATAGTAATGTTTATTTTGTGTCCGTTAGTAATTTTTCATTTTCATTTTGTAAGCAAATTTAATATTTATGCCTGAGAAATGAATGATTTCAACTTATTTATTGTTATAACAGTGTATGATATCAGATGAGTTGCAACAGTCAGATGTTGATTTACTTTGAATTTGATTTAAAGATATGAGACGAGTACGGTTGAACGATGTTACGTTGTACGCAGATACGAAGTGTAATAGTTGCGTTTTAGTGTTGTAATAAATGTTTGTTCAGTCTTACAAGAAGTCTTATAAATGTCAAACAAAAAGCCAACAATTTTAATTTTTTATTTGTGACGGAATCCTTGGAAACATCTGTGTTGCGTCTATACCACGAGAAAGCCTATATTTCAAGTAACAAATATTATAATTAAAAACTCTGTATAACTGTATTAAGCCACTCACATGTATCAAGATATTGTTACAAAGCTATAAAGTCGTTTCCCTGAGATGCTAATCTTAGCGACAAACTTGGCGAGAAATTTGACGACCATTTTGGCGACTTGGCGTACTTGTGGAGATATCCCACAAGGCAACAATTCTTACAATTCCGCTGGGGCTAATTGTTACAGTCTAATAACTTATCTCCCGGTTAAGCTTTAAATTTATATAATATGTTTTCTTATTAAAATGATATGAGAAACTTTAAAAGAAAGACGGATAGGGGGTACAACGCCAAAGGAATCATTTCTGGATGCAGCGGAAGTAGTGATGACTAGTTGTTCATTGCGAAAGGCGGCTGGTAAATATGAAATTAACGTCATGACACTCCAGGGATGCTACAATAAAATTAAAACCGCTAGTGATAGTAAGTTGTAGTTCTAATCAATTTAATTTTATAATTTTATTAATTTAAGCGTAATTAAATTATTAAACAATATAGATAAATTTTATTATTTTTTTAAAGATATTTTTTGCACATGATGCATATACATAAATGAGCCCTTTTTAAATTCAGATCCAGAATCAGCTGTGCATAGCGTTATTTATAAAAAAAAATCCAAAGGTCTTCAGAGTCTAACAGGCGACAGAACTTCAACAGCACATAGACAGTCTTCTCACCAAGGACGCTAAACAATTGGTACCCACGTATTCAATTAAAAATCAAATGAAATCCAAGGGGGGTTGAAGTAAATGTAAAAGTGCTGCAAGTGACTCGCTATCAGCTTTTTAAAGAGTTAGGAAGATCTTTCTTTCCGCACTCCGCAGGTGACTAACCTGAATAGAGTCACGAGATTCACTTGGAACAATGTTGTAATCCTCTTCACTAATTTTGCCAGTCTTTATGACAGATTCAAATTCCAGTGTCAAGATATCTACAACGTTGACGGGACCGGGGTGACAATGGTTCAGAACCAAGGAAGATCAACAGGTTGGAGACGTGGTATTTCTCGAAAGAAGCACTTTCTGTTAGTTCTAATGCCGATTCATTTCCTCCTTTATTCTTAGGAAAACTTTAAACGTCAATTCCTTTCAAACGCACCTCAAGAAAGTTCAGGCTCAGAAAATAAATCTGGATGTATGACTGGATTTTCAGAGCTCTTTGAGACATATTATAAAACATACCAAAGTCATCGAAGAAACTCCTGTCCTATGTCTTCTGGACAATCATCAGTCTCATCTCGACTTACCAACATTGGATTTGGACAAAGAAAACACAGCGTTTCTTTTGTCTTTCAAAATAATATAATTCTAAAAACTGCAATTCTGACAATGAGGTTGATGATAACTCATCAGAAAAAATTATGAAATTAAGTAAATTTATAAAAAAAAACTCATAAGACTATATCGTTATTCTATAGAGGTTAAAAAATAATAAAAAACTAAAAATATAAATATATAATATTTCTC
This sequence comes from Araneus ventricosus, assembly GCA_013235015.1. Classification (NCBI taxonomy): domain Eukaryota; kingdom Metazoa; phylum Arthropoda; class Arachnida; order Araneae; family Araneidae; genus Araneus; species Araneus ventricosus. Next base: position 58,724 of record BGPR01005354.1, read on the forward strand.
TTCATTGACGTATTTTATGTAACAATTAACCCCATCTTGTGTAACAACATACCCCATTACGGGGTAAGTTGTTACAATGTAGCTACATGCATGTATAAAATTTTTAATAATTTGAATTAACGTTATCTAATTGTTTTTAAAGAATATGTTATGAATCTTCATTAATCAGAGTAGATTTTGAAGTGTGTTTCGTAAAAATACTTTTAATAATTTCTTTAAAAAACTTTTTGAAAAAAATTATACCTTTATTTGTTTCATGCATATTTATTATTATTTATTAACTAGTAACCGAAGAACTCCACATCTGAATCTTTCAATTGATTGTTTGATTTTATTAAAATAGATTCCACGTTGGTTTTATAAAAATAACAGCCAAACTTATATATAGAAATATAATTACAGTTGCAAAGACAGAGAATCGATCGGCAATTCGTATCGTATTTCCTTCAGAGATCCTCTTTGCACGTATATTGATCTTATAAAATTTTGATAGTTTCATAGAAATTAAAAAAATACTTATTAGTTCTTGAGCTATCTTCATTTATTCATAACTTAAAACTGTGATATATCACAATAGGAAATCATTTTATAATTTCTGAAAATTAAATATAATATTATAGTATAAACGCAAGGATGCTCACACTATTATAAAACAGCATTAATTTTCCTCCAACATTTTTAATTAAAGATCATCTAAAAAATGTCATGACGAATGTAAAATAAATGTTAAATTACAGTTCTTTTAAAGAAGATTTATTTACTTAACTTTAATGTTAAAGAATAAAGTGGGCAATTTATTTCATAACAGCTTTATCAAAATTTTAAATAAGCTAACATATTCTAGCGTGCCTGAAATAAAACTTCAGATTACGCATCTTAAAATATTGGATAACGCATTTATAATTACAATTTTATTCAATGGAATTTCAAACTATCCCTGAAATTTCCATGTGCAGTATTTTCTGAAATAATAATATATGATTACTAATTTTAAATTCGTATTTAAAAATAGCTGTGCTTTAGCGTAAGTGTATAATTGAGAGTTTGACTTGAATTTAGAAACAATTTTTTAACCATCAAAAAAAATATTTCTAAAACTGAAATCTTTGCTTTCCTAATGCTCTTCATAAAGTATTGTGTCAAAGAAATATTTTAAAAATCTACCATGGGAATGATAACGTGTTCATAATTTATTTTTATATGCTGTTATTGAAGCATTTCTGATTTTATTGATAATCCTTTAAAAAGTTTTTTTATTGCTAGTTGCAGCAATTGGTGGTTTAACTGTCAGCTTCATATTTCATTTTTATATCATTGTAGCCTAATTTTCTAGGTATTAATGATAGTTCTTTTCAATCGATCCCAAATAAAATCTAGAAAAATTTAACAAAATTGTTGCTTCTTGCATTCTGTGTGAAAATAATTTATGAATACTATTCTTACATCTGCCTACAATAACAACTAGGCTGTCGTTTCAAATACATAAACTTATCTTGAATTTAGAAATAGTCTCTTTTGTATTCAACCTAAGAAATTTCTATTTTTGTTTTTTCTTGGTTTCCTAATGCTTTTCTTTAACTGTTGTGCCAGGGAAATATTTTTAAAATCTACCACGGGAATGATGGCATGAACGGTTCATCAATCATTTTCATATGTTGTTATTGAAGCATTTCCGCTTTTATTGATAACCCTTAAAAAAGTCTTTTATCGCCAGTCACAGTAAATGGTGGGTTAAATGTTAGCTTCATATTTCATTTTTATGTCATTGTAACCTTATTTTGCAGCTATTAATAACAGTTTTTTTTTCAATCGAACCCAAAGAAATCCAGAAAAATGAACAAAATTGTTGCTTCTTGTTTTCGTGTGATAGACGCAATAAAAATTAATTTCGATAAGTTATGAAAATAAATATCCATTAAAAATTATTTCTAGGATACAGAAAAGATATTTGGTTATTTCTGACTGTTATGGTTATCTAGGTCAATTTATTACTTTACAATTAAAGGGGGAAATACAGTGATTATCTTTTGTGATTCTGTCACTGAATTTGTCAGAAAGAAAGGTTTCACTTTTTATGCTGATTTAAATTTATAAATTCATAACTTATCTTACTGAAATTAGTAGACCCAAGCTGCGAAATTGGATTACATTTAAATTTTCTATAAAATAATTAATTTCATATGTTGATTTCAGTATGAAATGCTTATAATTTGAAATCCCAAAATGTAACCAAAGGATTGGGTGCCACAAGTAATCAGTCAAGTCTTGGTTCATTTAAAAAAATATATACACCGAAATTAGAATAATAGATAATTTTCCAGTAACTCTTACACATTAAGAGTCAAAGCGGCTGATGGAATAATATTTTAATATTAATTTCGGTGCACGTTTGAAACCTGAAAGAGGAATAAAAGCTTAAAAATATAGAAATGAAAAATTCATAATTAATTTATAAAAGAATATTTTATTTTCGATTCTAAATAAAACTCTCGAATATATACCAAATGTTTCACTTTGTAACCTAACATCATTTTACAATGTAAAATATATTAATTGTTTCATTTTGTCTTAAGGCAGAGATCATTCCCTCTTAACCCTCGAAAATTCTGATATGCTTTCTCAGATATTATTTACAACTTACTTCGTAATTTGCTTGGATGCTTTTATTTTTTTCTAAGAAATAGGAAATATATTGCTTAATAATAATTCCAAGAGCAGGTGTATCATCATTGTCGTCAGATTTAGGGTTATTTTCCCAGTTTAAAAAATAGTATAAATAATATTGTTCGGAAATAAATATATTACATCAAGGATTAAAATAAAATTCCTTTCATTTTCACGAAATATATATTTCGTTTAAGATAACACAACCTAAATGTGAGTCAGAAACTGAAACATTCAGTATTTAATCGTTCATGAAATGATTTCTCAGTTTTAGCTTGATTTCATTAATATGCTTTGACACATTTTCAGAATATCGTTGCAAACGTGTAGCTTTTGATTGTTTATTCTATCGCTCAAATAAAAGATTTGAGGTTTAGTTTACTTTAGTTATATTAACGTCCGGTTTAGAAACAAAACGAGATTATTTTTAGAAGGACCTCCTAATTTTGGACCGCTGTCTAATGACGAGAACGACATCAAGCAGACACCGCCCACTCCAAATTTCCGTACCACATACAATGTCAGATTTGGTGCGTACGAGGCCCACGTACACGGCGGATCTTCGATGGAATAGGGTTTCGAACATGAAATCTTCCGCCCCGAAGCCGAGACCATACTACTAAGCCACCGAGGACCTAAATAGATTTGACGTTGCTTGTTTAATTGATTTTAAGTTGCTCGTTTAGCGACCTTAACAGATTTGAGGTTCAGTTTGATTTGCTGCCTGTTTGAAGACCTTAACAGATTTGAGGTTCAGTTTGATTTTAAGTTGCTCGTTTAGCGACCTTAGTAAATTTGAGGTTCAGTTTGGTTTTAAGTTGCTTGTTTAGCGATGTTAACAGATTTGAGGTTCAGTTTGATTTTAAATTGCTTGTTTAGCGACCTTAACAGATTACATTACATTACATTACACCACCTGCATCCCCGTGTTTAGAGCCATTTGGCTCCTTTCCGGTTAGATGGATGGAAGTGAATTTAATTTTTTAAGAAAGGACAAAAACAAATAACATGTACAAAAACAAATAATAATGAAAAAGAAACATACATTGGACAGAACAACATAGGAAACAAAACAAAATAGTAAAAAATAAAAATACGTAGAGGAAAAAAAGAAGAGTCATAAGTAGCCGGAAGTGTGTGTCAGTCTGGGTGGATGTGTGCTGAATGATTATCCTCTACAATGAGATTGTTCTCATCACATATGAAGCGCATTAGGAATCGAAGTCGGGTTCTTGATAAGTTATTCGGGAGAATGTTTTTCAACCACTGTAATTTATGTGACAATGTAGGAGTTTGGAAATACCAGGAAAGGTAAACCAATATTTTGTGGCATAGTGCATTGGATCTCCTTTTCATGAAGGGAAGGGCCCGTGTCCTGTAACGAACATTAGCTCTTCTCTATTCCATCCTACTGGCATGTTTGAGACCCTAGACACTATATCATGCGTACTGCGGCCAGTTTCTCCGTTATCCCAGTTGTCTTGCCGGTGCTTAAAGCAGCTGACCTAATCTCAGATTTCAGGAAGGAAAGTGACTTAGGTAGAAAGAAATGGTAGCCTTTTGTGATGGCTTCTTTGGCTAATTGGTTTGCGCATTCGTTGCCTAAATAAGCGACGTGGGCTTTAAGCCATCTCAGGTGAATGTGTTTATGGGAGAGCAACCTTAACAGATTTAAGGTTCAGTTTGATTTTAAGTTGCTTGTTTAGAGACCTTAACAGACAAATGTTTACATAACTGAATTGAACTATAAAAACCTTTATGTATTGACATAGATGTAAATTAAGTAGTATAAAAGTTTTAGTCAAAAAAGAACCCATAGACGTAAAATTCATAATTGAATTAATGGAGAAATATTAAAGGAAGCGATTATCAACATTTTATTTCAAGATCCTTACAAATGATGCTAGACATTAAAAAATCGTATAAAAATGCTATTGCTTATTTCAAATTCCTCTTATATTCTAAACATAGCGAGTCGGAATATTTGAACAGGTTCTCTAGAAATTTCCATATCCAACAAACATACAAAGATACAACCATTTTTCTTCAAGCATTATTATTCAGCTCTAAGTGAAGAACTGCAATGTTTTTGCCTACAAATATTCTGGAATCGAGTCATATTTTATTCTGTGTTTGAAAAGCTTGAAGATAACTGTAAAAGATAAATATATAATGATTTCTCAAGGGGTGTCATAAAAAACGTACTAGATATCTCGTTTTTTATTGCTTACATAGAGAACAATGTTGATCTTGGAACAATATGTAAATTTTGTATTTTAGTATCATGTTCTCTTTATTGCTATCTGTTCAGATAGAAGAGGAATATTTTACTGGAGTCATTAAATCATACTCATAAAGACCACAAGCTTCATTTTCCGTGTAAGAGAATTTTTAATGAAGACTGAAATATTTTTACCCGTAGGCACAGTAAAAAGAGTGCAAAAGCATCTCTGACAAGTACTAAAATAAATTGAAGAATGCTGTAGAACTCTTTAAAAGTTGCGCTTTCACGGTGAATTTTGAGCAGTTTATGAAAATTTCACTGCTGCATTTACGACTTAAGAGGATAATAAAAAAATTGCCCATTTGCAAAAGACCTCGTCTTAGTCCACTGAATATTTGACGTCGTGTAGTATTTTTGGATTTTAAACCATAAAGCATCTTAGGTTTAGAGAAAGCAAGCATATGCATCGCTAAGCGGAACTAATGACATTTATTAAGCATGCATTGCAATTTTTTATGTAATCAAAAATTCAAGAATACTTTAAAATTTATAGTTAACTAATATGATGATGTAAAAATTTATCGGTTGATTTCAAATTATTATACAATACAAGTCTTTTAATATGTAGTACTTTTTTTATTTGTATCAATACATGGCTGGTTTAATAATTCGTAATACATATCAGCAATGTTTTCTTTCTTTATAATTAAGTGCAAGCCATTTGACACTTTCATAAATCTTTCCTTCTCCCTGTTTACCAGAAACTTCTTCAGTCGAGATACTGAATTAATTTTTAAGCCAATTTATCAGCATGTTAAAATTTTGAATTCATTATTGTGTTTTTAACCAAACAATTTCTAAAATAAAATTCATTAAGATGATGCAGGTTTCTGTAGAACATAAGATGCATAAACTGGCATATTTTAGGCTCTAAACACCAGGATTCATTAAATGTATATACTGTGCACATTGTGCACTGAAAATAATTTCTCGTAAGTAATTACGTGTTTGGGGTCCATCAAACGCAATCGAAACTCGAAATGTTCTTAGAAAATAGCATTGAAATGCATTTGCTGCTATTATACTAATTTTCATAAAGTTTCAACAGCCAATAAAATGCAAATCCCGTTTAATGCGAATATATTTTCTAAACTTTGACTATTAAGCGTGTTTCGCATGCCAAGCTCAGACTTATATTGCAGCGGGCGCACGTATGTGAGAGATACCCTGCAATATAATTTCCTTTCATATCATTTCACCAGAGGGAGCTACGAAAGCATGACCTTGGCTATTCTTCCAGCTCCTTTCGACGAACTGTTAGTCATCGTTCGGAATTCAAGGCGTTAATAGGACTCTGTGTATCTGATATTTGTATTTGAAAGATACACGCGACCGTTTCAATGGAATGAACATGAAACAGACTTCTTGCTCTTTAGATCTAAATTTCAAGTTTTTAGTTCCATATTTTTATTACCTTACAAATTTAAATATTTCCGTTGAAATTTTTCAAATTTCATTAATTTTGTTGTCACGACATTAAGCTAATTCTTTGGACTTTATATATTGCTTTTGTGTTTTATGTTTACATTCTTTCCATTTCTTTTTAAATAAAAATTATTTTAAATAATTGCACTTATTAACCATTACTCAATTACTACCTAAATTTAATGATTACCTTTTTAAAAATTGAATTTTACAACGGCTTATCAAACCAATATGAGTGACTTTTCATGTCGATATAAAAAGCGCTCCTGCTGATAGGTTAAGCACACTAGAATTTTGCTCCATTTAAAATTAAAATCATTAAATTCATGTTTCGACTTTTAAATCTGCTACTTATTTATTATTTTACTTATCCCAGCTTCATGATTATAATTTTTCCTTTACAAAGTTCAAAAAATTTATACATCGAATTTTATTTTTTTTTTTAAATCAGAAGTAAAAATTATTATTGTAGTTGATCTTTGCTCATTTACTTATTTGTGGAATTGCTTAATGAGTTTTAGAATATATACCTTTTATCTTTTTTTAATAAAAATAATGTTCATGCTTTTTATTTATTTTTTCTCATCATTATATAACATTTTTTATTTTTATTAAGTTTTTAAGAAGGGAAAAGCCATTTAAATCTTACAAAGAACTGTAACAATATAATATAATTATAATTATTCTTTTTGTAGTTTTCCGCAATGTGAATATTATTTCTATCCCACATACCTCCTTTGATTTAAGATTTCACAAAGTTAAGACGTGTTTGAGAAAAGGAGTTTTATAATTTAAACAAAAATAGTATAAAGGTATTATATTCCTTATTGGGATCAATTACAACAATAATAATTCACAATTTTCTTCCTCTTTGAAATTTCAAAAAATTGAAATGGGTGGTGTTGCTTATTTAGCGACGATATGTTGCAAGGGATATTTGCTGAGAATGGGCGGGCCGTGGTTGTTGTCCATCTCCATCGTAAAGGATTTCCAGACATGTTCCCCACCTTGAACTGTATATGCATTTGCACAAAAGGATGGAAGCTGCGGTGGCCTGGTGGTAAGGTCTCGGCCTTGAGGCTGGAGGGTTCCGGGCTCTAAACCCAATTCGACTGAAGAACCATTGTGTATTGGGCCTGTTTCACGCTAAATCATACGCCATCCCGTTGGTGTGGTGCGGAACTTTGGAGAAGAGGCGCCAGCTCAGGTGTCGTCCTCGTCACCTGACTTGGGTTGGTTCAAAATCACGAGGTCTACCCCAAAATAGCCTTCTTGTTGTTTCAGAACGGGGCGTTAATGTAACTAAACATAAAAGAATGTGTAAAATTGGATATTTATTAAATGTGATCAATCACACGTGAGGTTTGTGCACACTATTCACATATTGTTTAATAAATCTCTTTTATTAGACATATCTGCAGTCATTTGTTTGGGATTCTTCATATGTTGCTAACGCGAATGCATGATGTTTTTGGCTCTATGTTCCTGGGTAAAAATGCTTTATTATCCCTGCTCCATCATAGAATTTTGTTGAAACATTTTGAATCATCCTGTATATAAATAGATGAGGAGAAAGGAAAGCAAAGTTTGAAATTTTAAACTCCGTCTAAGAATACTTATACGATTTTAATATTATAATATTTAGATCATGGCATGAGCTTCCCCTCTTTTCAAGAAATGTTGGAAATTTAAAACTTAAGAACGTCAATTTTATTATAATACAGTCAGTTTTTGAAGTTCAAAACAATTTCGAAAGTAATATGATGATAGATTGATGAAAACAGAGTTAATAAAAATTTATTTGTAAAAAAGAAGCCTTCACACCTATACAGATAATGCATACTTTGGATTTATTTTTGACGTTGTCAAGACAGTATGTGAACACTAATCGATCATTCTTGCCTTCACTCTTTGAAAGCGCAAGGAAAAAATTCCCTTAGAAGTTAAGATGGAAAAAAGTCTGACATTTAGGGTGTTAGTACATGTTATTATAAAATGAAATTATTGAAAAATATTTCTACAGAAAATTAACTCAAATAACAGAAGACAGATCTATAAATATTGCTACTTTCTTTATATTCAATTTTTTTTCTGTAAATAATAATGTAATTATTATAATGCAATAAATGGCTGGGCTCTATTTATTCTCTTTTATACAAGGTATTGACACGACCTTAAATTCAGGTGACTTGAAACAGTTTGCAACTTTGGTCGTTTGAATTTTTGCAGCTCTTTGGGAAATCTCTTGAATTCAAGTTATAAAATTCATATCTCAGTGTACACTTAGATAATAATATAAATGTCTTAATGTATCACTTCCTATAATAATTTACAGAAATTTTGCAGTATCAAGCTAAGGAGGTTCTCTTGGTTCATATATCTATTAACATATTTATATCATTTGAGGGAGGATGGATATCTGGCAAAAGGAGGCGTTGATGATTATTATGAAGTGTTAAAACATATTTGATTTCACACACACACTCACGCATGAGGGGACACGAATATCTTATCTCCTTCTACAGGCTACACAGATGTATCAAAACTGATTTAGTATACCTCTGAAAATACTGTAGATCTACAGAATTGTTCGTGCCTATAAAATTTCTTTTACAGAGAAAAATTTGTTAACAAAATATATATTTATGAACAACAACAATAAATCTATTTACCATTTGATTAAGTAATATGTAGATCTGCATTTAAAAAGTAATTACTTTTCTATGGAATCTTATATCAACACGCATTCACCCATTAACTATATGTTTGAAATTCTTTATCATGCTTACCCAAGCATAATGCAATTTGTAATTTCTCTCTATCATATTCTCTTTCATATATGGCAGTGTATAGATACATTACTTATAGTACGGATATGAGAATTTGCTCATAGTAAATAAAACGTTTCTTTTAAATTAAAATCTACAATTCTTTGCAAAAATTCTCCATATGTCTGAAGAAAAAAAAGTTTGGTTATTTGCCATCAAATTGTTATTTTGGAAACAATACCTGGAGAAATTATTGTGGTATAAGCATGGAAAAAACCCAACCTGGCACTAGGATATGAGGACAAATTTCGCAAATAATAATACAGGTACTGTGAATTACGGAAAATCGACCCCATTATGAGTATCTCATGAGCAGAATCCTTGCAACGATGTACGACCTGTCATCGGTGATGCGACCAGTCAACTGATCCATTTGGCGGTACAGAACTGGTGATCGTTGACCAATCAACACCGCCAGGGAAGCCAAGAATCATCTTACTTTCACAGTGACCTCCCATCCTAGATATTCGAGGTGACTCTCCGGCCGATTACCGGTTGTGGTCGAAAAAATTGTGGGAATAGGGGATCACAGGAAAATATGCTAAAGAAAATTTAAGTTTAAGAACGTAACAAATCACAGCGTGTCAGCCGAACTTCGAATTGGAAAGCACTATTTATTAAGAACTGATTTCAAAGGACACAGAATATTGAAGGGTATGGACAGATTTCCTGGTGTAGCTTTGTAGAGAGGTAACATTTGGCAGTACAGTTTTTTCTTTAAGCGAGAATCATAAGGCAGTTGGCAAAATGAGTTCGCTGGGCTAAAATCCGTCGATTTTACGGTCGATTATGTAATCATATGTTCATGGAAGTCTGCTATTACATCAAGAACAGAAAGTTGGCGATGATTGAAAAAAGTTAAATTTTACTCCAAACCTGACAAATATGCTATAGAAACATAGCACATTCTTCAAAAATCGCATGTTGTGACTCAGAATAGTAAATAGTTTTCGGAATATCACAAAATCAGAGATCACGCCCAGTTTGTTTTCCTGACATTAGCGATATGGGTTTTCGCCAATTAGCTCATCTGGGTCAGGTTTTCAATTGTTTAATTATGCACATTTGAGAAGGAACTTTGGCCAAACCGACCAGGTAATTCTCTTAGAATACAATTAAAAGTGGCAGAAACTATCGGACAGGAGCATTGTTGGAAATAACCACTGTTTCAAAAGACATGGTGTGGATGCTTAGGTAAAAAACTTACTCTGAATTAATTTGCTTTTTCAAACTTCTAGAAAGGCGGGAAATTTTTGACATACCTGAATATATTACTTTCACTGAATTCCGCAACATTTTTTTAAAAAGAACCCATTAGTCACTTTAATGCACTGCATAGCTTTTACCTTACAAGTTATAAATTTTCACTGTAATTTCGTGCTTTCAACAATCAACATCATTGTCTAGTTATACCGTTTCTTATTTCGAAAAGAAATAATAAAATTTCAAAAAATATTTTATTTTATTGAGCTTCCTACTATTCCTCCTGTTATTTTCCAACTAAATTTATCTACTACTATTTGATGTATTTCATTTTTTCCACCCAATATACTCTGATTTCCTTTAAGTTTTCGGACAATCGTGTATTGTATTGTAATAAACATGCTGGGCCCAAATGCATGTAAAATTTACAAAAGAATGAAATATATTTTTGATAGTTATGCTATATGTACAAATATTTACTATATTCTATCTTTTACTGAAATACCAACCATAGAGTTGAAAAATATTTTGAAATTATATCTGCAACAATATCTATTATCATAAGAGGAACTTTATGACATTTACGGACATTTTATCACCTGTTCTTCTGAAGTTATTTAAAAGTAATCTCAAATGTTTATTTCTTAAAATCTGTATTTCGAGTTTCTTAGTTCTATTTCACTTTTCTAATTGTTCGTTATTTACAAATAACATTGATTTTACATGTAGCATTGAATGAAACACGGATCATTTCTTTGAAACAATAAACAAGTAAAGTTCATTAGTGAAGCTCAAAAACTTTTTAATGATCTTCAAACTATCCCATGTGCTATATTTAAAAGATTCAATGATGTTCGTTGGCTCAGTAATATACGAAAAATCCTGATCAAATCATCATATAATAATATGCTCGAATTTTATTCAGTAAGAATAAAACAATATATTTATTTGAATTAGGTAAATTCTAATCATTTATCTAAAAATTTCTGAAAAAAAAATATTTTTCCTTCAGAAGTTTCCAAAATGCAAGCGTATTTCGCAGAAATAGTAAATCTGTCCATTTTTACCATTTCTAAACATGGGCATGAGAGCTTGGAATCATAATTAAATTGCTTTGATTTTAAAATAATTTGGTCCGATGGGTTACCTAAACTCCACTTTTTTGTTGCCGTTTCATTATCAAAATTCTTTTAAATTCAGTCACTTATATCTTTATGAACAAGGAATAACTCAAAAAATGCTTTTCTTACATTCAAAAGAGCTGTCACAGAAAATCTAAAGCATCTGTTTACTTTCTTAAATATTACTTATGGGCGACTGCCTTTCATCCAAAGCACTCATATTGATTGACCAGAAAGCTTTTACGTTATGACGGCTGGGATTTAAAACAAAAAATTGCATAGTTGGTCAGTTGTTGCTTTGTGCAAATAAAAGAATACTTTAAAGTAAAGAACCTGGAAATCGACTGTATTTGTGAAAGTAAAGTGTTGTTCTTTATTTGTTTATATTTGCGAAAGAGAAATATTGGTTAAATTGTTAAGTGATTATTTGCTTCCAAACACTTTTCATTTCACGAAGAATTTAAAAATAATTATCTTATATTGATCAAATGATATTTTTCTCCTGTAGGTATTCACATATTTTCTATTTTGATTACTTTCGTTCATTGGTTATTAATTATGTTGTTAACTATTTTCTATAATCTAATTAAAACTTATAATTCAGTTAAACGTAGTTCTTTTAAGCATGCAACTTTTAATATTACTTATGGCCTGCCTGTCACCGAAATCCCTCATATTCCTTTGTTTAGAAAGCTTTCACTTTATGAAGCTAGGATTTTAAATCTTAACACTGAAATGCATCTCTGGTCAGTTTTTGAATTGCGCAATAATCATAAAAGATTGCTCAAAAGTAAAGAACCATGAAAATCGCTATCTTTGTGAAAAGTAAAGTTAATGTTTTTCTTTCTGTGTTCGTGAAAGGGAAAATTGTTTATATTGTTGAATGGGTATTCATTTGTAAGCAATCGATACTTTTAATTTGATCGAGAAATTTCAAAATATCTTTTTTCCCCAACTGACACTTTTCGCAGTATTGACTCACTCCTCGATTATTTTAGCTAACTGGTTGCTCGTTATGTAATTTATATTGTTAACAATTAGATATGATCTAATTAATACATATAATTCAGTTAATGTATTATCTAAATGCATTTCAGAAATCGCTATATTTGTGAAAAGTAAAGTTAATGTTGTTCTTTCTGTGTTTATGTTGGTGAAAGGGAAAAATTATTTATATTGTTAAGTTGTTATTCATATCTAAGCTCTCAATACTTTTAATTTGATCGATGATTTCAAAATATCTTTCCTTTATTTACCCATTGAGATTTTTCACGGTATCGACTCATTTCCTATTTCGATTATTTTCGCTCATTGGTTGCTCGTTAAGTAATTTATATTGTAAACATTTAGCCATGATCTAATTAATACTTATAATTCAGTTAATGTATTATCTAAATGCATTTCAGAAATCGCTATATTTGTGAAAAGTATAGTTAATGTTGTTCTTTCTGAGTTTATATTCGTGAAAGGGAAAAATTGTTTAGATTGTTAAGTTGTTATTCATATCTAAGCTCTCAATACTTTTAATTTGATCGATAATTTCTAAATATCTTTCCTTTATTTACCCATTGACATTTTTCACGGTATCGACTCATTTCCTATTTCGATTATTTTAGCTCATTGGTTGCTCGTCAAGTAATTTATATTGTAAACATTTAGCCATGATCTAATTAATACTTATAATTCAGTTAATGCATTACCTAAATGCATTTCAGTGAAATGGATCGTGAACAGTTCCAGAATCTAATCACGAACCAACATAAATCAATCACTAGCAACATTTATTGAAATTGATGTTTTTGTCAATAGGATAGTGTTTACTCCAAGCTGCGCATCATTGATGGCAGCTCCACGGGAAATAATTGCATTATCTGATTCTGCTGCATTAGCAGAATATTTGAAGACAAAAGGTATATCATTACTGTCTGCAGAAATCACCCTCGTTAGCGAGTTGCCGAGTAGGACTATCAGTCAAAGAGCTAATGCTCTTGGAAACTCTGTCATTGATTGCTCCGAGAAGAGACGATAGCGATGGAAGTTGGGCATGATTTCGAATCTGAATGTCAAAATAAGTAATTTGGTAGAGAAACTGCAAATTATCAGCATAGCGTTATTTGGTCTATAGTTAACACACCATTACGTATCAACATGGGTAAACGTAGAATTCTTCATTTAAAGGAAAAGGCAAATTAATTAAAGGATTTAATACATATTTGAATCGTTTAATGAATTTCCTCAGCTTTTATACTTTGTTAAAATTGCAGTATCATTGTTGTTAATATAAAATTCAAGGACTTTACTACTAATACTTTACAAATAAAAAAAATAACTATCCCTCTGTTTGCCGATTATTTTTAAATCACCATTTTGATACCACGTTTTCAAACTTGTTCAGATACCGTTGAACGAAGCGAATCGTTATTTATATTCTAAGCCTTATGAGAACAATATGATTGAACGCTAAAATAGGATTCAGTAAGCACATTGGCTTGAGAAAATCCCAAAATGCAGCAGAAAATAGATTTATTTCCTATCCTTTGAAATCGCAGGATAAGCAGTCACAGGATTAAAAGAAAACAAATATAAACTCTTCTGGCGTTCTGCGGTCAGTTAGGAATGTATGAATGTTTTATTTTCTGTTTTGACAATGTTTCGAACACTTTAATGTACGCACTATTAGTCTCTTGCAAATCAACACTTAGGTAAGTGATTTCCTATGTGTTCGGTTCTGGGGAATGAGGAATAGATATAACATCATAAATCTATTATATCATTCATAAATAATTTTCTTGACGGTGAATTTTGTTTGTATGTAGCCCGAAATTTACTTTCTAGCTGCGCTACAAATTTAAGTTCGATATACCATGTAACAAGTTGCAACTGTTGTGAAGTCGCATTGAAACAAGAATGATTATAACCATGACCTGATGCCATTCATAGTTCGGTTTATTTGCAAATAAAATGAAACTTGGATAAATAATTTATTGAATAAAATAATACTAGAATGGTATATAATTTATTTATTGAATTAAAGAATACTTGGATGGTATATTTTTTTTTAGTTTTAGCTAGTTTATTTTTAAAGATTTTTCGGAAGTGTGAAGATTATTTCTGGACTACCTGTACATCGTTAATATCTTTTTATGCAAGAATATTTGATATAGGTTGTTTCAAAAATGTCATTCAAAAGTAGCCATATTATTCGTTTAGGAAAGTTTTAAAAAAGTAGTATTTTTTTGTTCTTTTGAAAATGCATATTCAGTTGGAAGTTTATTAGCTTAAATTCATCCGAAATGATTTCATAAAAGCTTAGACAGAATTTGAACTTTCTATAAAATGATCATCAGGAATAAAATTTCTGGTAGGGTATTTATTATACTGATATGGTTAGGAAAATTAGAGTTTCAATAATATTTAAAAAGATATTTTCTGTATATTGAGAAGTTCTAACTTCAAATGCTGTCAGATCTTCCATTTTTACTACATTGCTGTTTCCCACAGCAATTTTTGGAGATGATTGTATTACTCTTTTATTAGGATTAGATAAAAACAATTTCTCGTAAGAATGCATCAAAAGAGTTTGTACAAATATTAGTTGATTACGATTAAACTATTAAGTATAATTGGTGCTGTGTCGTGATTTAAAGATACATTCTGAGAAACACTATTTGAAGTTAAACAAAAAGAATTTTCTTTTTTAACTTCCAAAATCAGCATACGTACAACAGAAAAAAATTTTTTAACTTTTTTTTATTTCTTTTCCAAAAAACATATTCGTACTATTTCTAATATATGTTTATATATTCATGTGCAAAATATTTCTATTTTTATTTTAAGTTGATAGAATTATAAAACTACGGTAGGCTATTTTATTCCTGTATGTGAATTGCGCTTAACATTCGTGAAATTACTATTCAAAACAAAACACCCAAATGTCCTTTTGTTATTTCATTCAAAAATTAAATTCAATGTAACATTCAGCAGAAAAGTTGAATATAAAGACGTAAATAAATGACGGTAAATAACTTAATTTGTTTTAAGGAGAAAAATAAATTAACGTTAATTAATTGAATAGCTTGATTCATTGAAATTACTTAATTTCTCTGAATCCGAGTTAGGATTTACTATTTCCAAAATATGAACATGAAAAGCTTGAGTTCCCTTTCAAATTAATTCATTTACTGTTTCAAAATAATTTTATGTGCCTCTTTTGCTCAATCAGTACCTTCTATTTTGTTCATTAAAGTATTTATCTAAGTATCCGACGAGCTAGTATAAAAGCATTAAAGTATTTTAATTAATGTTTTCAGTCTAAGATTAGGTAGGAATTTTAGAAAATTCGTTGAACATTTCAAACTTTTGTTTTAATTCAGGAACAAGAATGGAAAGTATCCCATCTGTTACAAAGCGTAAAGCTTTGTTCCCTTTCATTTTGTGAAAAATTTTTACTTTCTCTTCAGCTCTTTCTATTATTACTAGTGGAATGTAAGAATGCTTACATTCCACTAGAAGCAATAGAAAGAACGTGAATAAATAATGTACTAAATTCGTTTCCATTCATTTTCCCAACAAAAATTTTATTTTATTTCTAGCTTAATTATACAGATTGTCCGAAAAGTTTCTTTGCACTTTAAAAAAATCGTTAAAAGGAAAAAAAGACAGCTTGTACTTCTCCTTACATTAAATAAAGAGAGCATAATTTTTTTTATGAGAACGTTCAAAACATTTCTATGTGCACACGTTAAGTCGATCGAAACTTCTCGAGTCGGTAAGTTATTTCCTAAGATATTTCCAACTTGGTACTGTGAAACATTAGAGAGTCGATACATCGAAATATATATAATGACTATGTGGCCCGGCGTTGCAAGGGCTATCACGAATAATAGGATATTCCCGGGCGGAGAGAAGTGAGGTCACGTGAGACCTTGGGATCCATATATTTTCATATGCTCCGCCTCCGTTTTTCTCTAAAATCAGCAAATATTGTCACTTGATTTCCCTAACAAATGGTACGAAGTTAAACGCTTTAATACAAAAAAAGAAAGAAAAAAAGCATGAAAACGATTTTTCTTCCATTGTTAATAAATCCAAACACAGAAGTTCGCTCAAAAAGAGATGCCAACTTCCGTTAAATAAATGAAAAAATTGCAACACCGCATGCGAAAACTAATAATGGGGGTGGGGGGTGGGGGAGAATCCGCCGTGAATGAATTCACCAATTCAATTCATTCATTTTAACGTTTTTAATTGATATCTTTTTAACTAATTATAATTTCGGAATTTAAATAGTCGAAATGGATTCCTTGGATTATTTTCCATCTTTTGGTACTTACGGCTAGTTTCAGGATTCAGTGGTTCTTGAGAAAAGCATTCAGTTTACTGCATGCATACTACATAAGATTTACCAAAGAATACGTTTATCAGTGAGTATAAAGGATCAGGAATTAATTTAGATGTCCGTATATATCTAAGATAAATTTCCGAAAATTTGACTAAATTTCTTAATGATGTTGACTTTGATAAATATATCACTGCAATATAGTTAAAAAATATTTATTTCCTTCGAGCAATAAATATTCCTTCTCTCTTTGCTTTTTATTCCTAATGTATTCAAAAATAAATATCCAATATTTTATGTTCTGTAAAGCAACAAGTTTCAACACGAATTTAGTTATTAAATTTTTATGATTAAAACAACAATTTTATAAAACACTAGCAGTACCTGCACGGCGTTGCTCGTGTCATGATTATTATTATATCTGTTCTCAGAAGTATGAAAGAGGAAAAATTAATTTTAAGAATGAATTCCACCACATTCTGACATGACACGGGCATGTCGTCTCATTTTTCCTCCTGTCTGATCCTGAAAACATTGAGAGAGAAAAATATTTTTTAAGAATTCATCGCACATATGATATCTTTTCTTGCTTAAAATGTTACTTTATAGAGCTTCGGGATACACGATATTCGTTGTTCTTCCGTTCCGTGCTAGGATGTACAGATTGTCGGCTTTTCCAAATCTTGAACAACCCACATACATGAGAGAAACAGGGCTTGAGAAGATCGAGTCCTACAACTTTAAAGGATTGCCCTTGTGCTTTGTTGATACTCATGGCGAAACTTAAACGAACAGGGAACTGAATACGTTTAAATTCGAATGGGAAATCGAAGGGATGATCGGGATTTTAGGATGAAAACGTCCTCACCAGTGGCATGTCCAATCATAATTATTGCTTCAATGATATTTGGCATCAGTTTCTTAAGGTATCCGACTACGTTCGGAGTCCTTTTTTTTAAATAATGATATTTGAAGCAATATTTTTGTATTTTTATATGGCATTTATGTTAAAACTTAATAAATCATAGAAAAAAGTTAAATGAATTAAATATATTTTTAAAAATTTGAAAAAACTTTGATTTTTTTGCACTAAATTTGACCTTTTTTCAAACACCCTCGTTCAAAAAGAAATGATTAGAATGATAAACCCTGTAGCATATATAATCCTTCAACTATTGGCTAGGTCCTGAAGCAAAAGTTTTGCAATGTATCTAAAAACATGTAAATTATAAGAGTTTTAGTGTGAAATCATGAATTTTTAAAGAATTTTGGCATTTTTTCAAACCTTAAAAGATACATAACTTTTTAATGGAGCATTATTTCACTTATATTTTGGTTCATTACCTAGACAATATAATAAATAATATGTATGCCAAATTTGAGACGGATATTTTAAGTTGAATTTTATTTATCGTGTTTGAAAAATGAAAAATTTTGCAAAAAATCACATTTCGAGAAAAATGAGTTTAAAGTTTATGTTTTTAATTTACGACGAGAAGAAAAAAGAATTTTTCTTCAATACTCCCCAGTTTTGTAGGCTAGTCCTTAGTTTTTGCCAGCTTAACACATTTTTTAAAATTTTCTGATTGGAAATTTTTTTAGTCGTTTTCTTGAGCCTTATGTGTCATTATCGTTTTCTATCATTCAGCTGCCATCGATAAATTTGAATATTATTTTTCAGTCAAATAACTTTATAATGCATATTAGTTGATCTAGAGATACTTTTGGTGATTGATATTGATCATAAGTACAATTTATGTACTTTTCCTACGTTTATTATCAAAAATTACATCATTAACGGAGAATCAAGATACCGCAATGATTCAAAATTACCTAAATTTGCAACAATGTCATAGAAAACAAAGAAATTCACACTGAAAATCTTTCAAAATAATACCTGGCATATGTAAAATAGTATAAAACAAAAATAAACGATAAAATTTAAATATTTTAAGTAAAAACAATGAAAAATGCTTCTTTATCGTATTATTTACCACTCCATTTTCAACTGTCAAGTTCTACTAAAATGTCTCTAATTTCACTTCTGATCATCATAGATGTAAAATAAAAACTGTTTTGAAAACTAAAAACAATAGGCTTTCAGATAAGATATTAAAAAAAATTATGATTTTCGGTCAAAAATGGGTTTTCGAACGTATGCGGATACCTTAATATAGAGTGTTGTTCCGTTGCAAAGTGAATATGGACGAAGATCAATGAGAAGCATTATAGGTGCCCCAATATTAAGCTCCAATGTATGTGGAGTTACTCCACATTGCTCCATTGTGTCTAAAATCTCTGCTTCTCTTAGTTAACTGCCTCATTAGTATAACATGAACATGCAACAATGAAAAGTATACCAAAAAATATTTTTAAAAATTTATTAAAATTATAACAAATATTGTATGGTAACTTTTTAGTTTACACAAATTTGTAGACGTTTAAAATAAACTTCATTAGAGCGTAAATTGTTTGTTCTTTCTTATGGTGTATCTATTTTCTTGGTACGATTATTAGAAAAAATACAACTGAAAAATTAGTAAGAAAAATCACTCAAAATACCACAAAATATTAAATAAAAAACTTTATAGATTGAATTTTAAAACTCGAGCTTCTAGGTGCATTGAGGCACTATTAGTACTACCTGTGTGCCAAATTTCAGGGCTGTAAATACAATATTTTACATCTAAACACTGCACACACCCTCACACTAACATTGAATTTTATATATATAGAATTCCTTTGATAGCTCGCTATAAATCTTTTTTACTCTGAGTTCGCTCTTTAAGTGCAAGCAGCAAAATGAATTTTAAATCATCTGCCTCGACATAAATTCATAATAAACAACTGATATATAGTTTCTGAAATACCTCTTCATATATTCCTGGATGTTCTTAAAAATAAATATTTTATCATGTTTTGGGAATTTACGACTCACTTTTGAAAACAGAACCTTTTGAAAACATGGAACATTATACTGAATTATAAATCCATGCGATAAACAAATGCAACCTATAAATCTTAATTATAACCCATTTACGGATATAGTTGTCCTAAATTATGCTTTTCCCATGTGGAGAAGGGACTCCAGTTTGGGTTTTCGAGACGGAAATGCTGGGTGCAAATTTAAAAATACGCCCTTTTAGATCGAACCAGTTATTTTTAAATGAAAATGATTTTCTGGATTAGAATTCTGAGACAGTATATAATAAGGTCAATACTCTTTTATGTATGGTATTTTATGGGGCGCTATATAGTTTGATTACAATTCTGATTTTAAGCCGAAAAATAATATATTGTGAAATATTTCAGCATATCCTCAAGTTCGTACAAATCAAATATGTAATACAAGAAAATAAATATCTATAAAAATCACTGCTTTCTTATCACCAAAAGTTAGCTATTTGGTATTGATGTCTATACTAAAAATGTTATAAATTATATAACTATATCTGAATGAGGTTTCATTATTATTCTCTCAAATATGAAAATATACTTTTCTCGGTATTCCTTACTTATGGTATGAAATAAGTGCATTCAATTATAACACATTGATTCAGTAAATAATTTTTAAATTTAAATTCCAAATTCATTTGAAAAATATCTTTACTATATATCGTTCTCGTCACTGATCATTATTTTCTTCCTGTGGTTCCAATATTATCTAAATCGCCATTAAAATCTGGATTTATAGCAAAAAAATTTATTATTGTCTCAATTAAACGTAAATATATATTTTTGAGTATTTTCGTTTAAATACCTAGCTTAAAAGATTAATAAATGTATCTTAAATGATTCAATACATGCATTATATTAGTTGATTCTACCATCATTAATTTAGACAGTTATTATACCCGTAAAATATTGTCTTAAAGAAACATAATAGTTTCATTTTTAAGATACTGCACCCGGTCTTCGACATAAGAAATAATAAATGCAATAATCGTCTTTGAATTCCATGTAAGTCGATAGTTTATTCTAGGATAATACTCCTTGAGAGTCTAATGGGATAGCTTAAAACAAGAGAATTATTTCTTAAATTCCGTGTTTCTAATACTATCTCTGTTATTTGAGTATTTATTTTAAATTTGCTTTCGCTTTGTCTTTTGGGAATTTCATGTTTATGCACTAAAATGCTTTAGCATGTAAATTTTGATCAATTATTTTACAAGGGAAATACAGATAATACCTTTTAATAAACATGTATATTTTGCTTTTCTTTGACGGAGATGTTATTCGCTCATTTATATTTATAAAGCTACTTAAAAATGTTGACTTATGGAAGAGGAATTTCCGCTTTTATTGGATAGAGAGCGATTATTTAAGCTAATCTGTGCTTTTATTCACATATCCAGAAAACATGATATATGTATTGATTCAAGCCATGAACTTTGGCCTACCCTGGCGCACTTTATGCTGTATGCAGAAGTTGTTATCATCAATGAATATCTCTCTATATATATAATCCAATGTCTGTTTGTTTATGTGTTTGGACATTATACAATTCCACACCTTTTGAAGGATTAGAACAAAATTTGGCACATATGTTCCTTAGCAATTAGAAGGATTAACTGCTGAATTAGAAAGTTGCTAGCTCCACTTAAAGGGGGTGAAAGGGGGTTAAAAGGTTTAACGTTTTTCTGCCACCTTCGTAGTATCTATAATTCAGTAATATTTTCCCCTGTTACCCACTACTGTCATATCGTTTGGATATCAAGGCTTTTAATATAGTAAGGTGTGAATGCCGATCACAAAATTTGAACCAAACACGCATTTTGTATATTTTCACAAAAATATAAACTAAATCGAAAATATTTTCCAAAATTATTCACATTGGTATTCTATCATGAACACGTTCAAATTTGTATAGTGAATATTTATTTTAGATTTTCTGATTTTCATTTTGTAATCGTTGGTTTTTAGTGTCGTTGATATCGAGATGCCTATCAATTAGAGGGAAAATGTTCTTAGAGCGTGTTTTACCCATGCGTACAAGTCAACATATGATGCTTTGAACAGAGATTTGTACCATATAAAAAACTACGATATGAATATTTCACAATATATGGTGAGAACAAATAAATCTTGACTAACAAAAGATCAGCCAACAGCGCAAAGAATAATGGGCAATTTGATCGCTGAAGAGAACGGAGAACCTCTCTTACTTGAAGTCTCATGTGGAACTGAAAAATCATTTTTAATTAATTTGATTCTTACTCAAATTCACTCTAAATGTCATATAGCTCTTGCCTTTGCTCCATCAAGAATAGCTATCACACTTTTGGATGGTGTCAGCACATCAGACTCTCCGTTACATTTACCTTTGTCCTTAGATCACACTGAGAATCCTATCTCTGCTAATCGAAAAGGAGAATGTCTGTGTGTGTGTTGGCGCTGCACAGGGCAGACCACTGGACTTAAAGCCACGAAATTTGACACAAACACACTTGGAGGGTGGGAATGTGCACCTCGAAGCCCTTTTCTGAAATTTTAATTAGATTTTTAATTAATTAAAAATTAAGCGAAATTTTGGCGATTTTCCTTTATAACTTCCGAAAATATTACAGCATAAAAATGATTTGTACGCCATCTTAAAGTGCAAAACATTACCTTTTCAATGATATCAATTAATTTTCCGTACAATTTTTCTCTAATTGAAAGGAAATTTTAAAATTATTTTTAGCGTAATTTACAACAATACTTCTCATTGTTGCAACGCAATTTAAACCGTTTTCATTGTTTAAGAATACATTTATTTGCTTGTTTCTCCATCATTGTTGAAAGATAAGGTAATATCTTAATGTTTAATGCTAGGATTTAATCAGCATATTTTCATCCAGCTAACACGCGGCTGGACAGAAAATGTGCCTCGTCATTTTAAAGTTAAAATCAAATGCATATTTTGCAAGAGGAATAAGAGTTAAGTTAATGTCGACAATGTGCAATTTGATGTTGCATGATTCAGACAACGAACAGAAAATGCTCCAAACTACTGAAAGAACATGGACTAAATGTCTATTACAATTTGAAATTTCAAATTGTTATGGGAACCATGAATATAAAATTATGCATAAGGGATTCAACTGAAATTATATTCCCGGCGAACAAACTGGTCACTGAAGACGTCTAGTATGCAATAAAAGTAAAAGGTATGATAAGGCGATTCTCCAACAAACTTGCAAACTTATCATTTGGGATGTGTACGAAGCCAAACAAATCTCCCTTTATCAAGTTTTTTCCCCAAGACATTTTCTGGGATGCGCACTAAATCTGCTGCAAGTGTCAAAATGGCTACCGTTCAGCAGAAGTCACGGCTGGCACGTTTCTGGTTCCATGAAAGCAAATCAATTGTCACAGTCCAAAGATGTTTTTGTCTAGAGTATAGAAGTTGTCAGTGTCCAAGTAAGAATTTCATCAAGCGTTGGTATGAGCAATTTAAGGGAACAGGGAATGTGCATCATATGAAAGGTGCTGGAAGACTATCGGTCTCAAACGAAGTCTTTGAAAGAGTGAAGGAGACTTTCACTCCTTAATTGCTCATAACAATGCACTACTGAACTATTACAATTAATTTGCTTTCTTAGAACTAGAGGCGTGCCTTCTTCTGCATGGTAGCCATTTTAACACTTGCGTTGGGAATCTCCCGTTGTAGCAGATTTAGTGAGCCTTAAGGCACGTTACCTATCTGAAAAAAAATCATCTACTATCTCATTAACAAAAGACCACTATTATTCAAACAAAATTATCAGGAGTCCCATATACTGATTACAGAATTTTGTGTATGAACTTTCAAACCATACACATATGTGTTTTTTGTGTTGTAAGGAGAAGCTTCAACTTTTTATTGCGATATGCAAAGGTGCTATACGAACAATTCATAAATATTTCATTTTCAGCCCTGGAACTAAACTGTCCGTCTTCCAAAATTTTTGTAGGCCATTTTATTTTCCAATCAGATTATATCACCCTATGCGTAAAAGTAACACTTAACGCTAATGAAAGAAATGATGAGCAAAGCCGCCGATGATGAGAAGATCATATTCATCCCATACATCATATCTACAGGACAAGAAATATTCAATTAAACCCTTCTTATTTTAAAACTATCATTTTATATTTTATTAATATTATAATTTATAAACTCATAATTTAAAGTGGCTAAATATATTTCATCGTCATGAAACATAAAATATGGAAATGGCTGTTGGTATGGTAGCTTGGCGATAACATCCCGGCTTCGGAATCAGAGGATTCCTGGTTATAAACCCGATTCCATTTAGGAACCACTGTGTAATGTATATGTTGACCTGGTGCGGGTTAAATCTGACGCCGTGGACAGTTGGTGCGGTGGGAAAGTTTGGAGATGAATGGTATACTCAGGTGCTGTATTTGTAATCTGACCATGTCCAAAATAATTCTCCTGTTGTTTCAAAATGTGACGTTATTATAACTATTGAACTTCAACAACATGGTCTATACTTTTACCCAATATAAATCAAAGGTGTTCTTATAACATCCAATATTATTTCCAAATATTAATTGTTTATATGTTTGCATGAACATTTCTAGCGTGTGTCTAAACTTTGTTCTTTTATTGCAGTCATCCGTGTCAAATACGAGATAAGGACATATGACGACTTTGTAGTGAAAGGCAACACTGCTGTCCTCAAATGCTACGTGCCGTCATCAGTGCAGGATTTCGTGCCTGTCATCTCATGGGAGACCGACGAAGGGTTTACCATACAACGCAGCTCCTCAGATAGTAAGTTAATCATTTTAGGATCCTTGTAACGTAATCACTTAATTCCTGGATGTTTCTGCTGGGAGTTGAATTTGAGGCTTTCTAGTCAGAGTGCATGATTAAAATTATAGAATGAATCTGGAGATTTACAGTAATGCGTTTAGGAAAGGATTTCGAGATTTTGTCCAGAATCATATGATTTTGATAAGATGCATACTGAATATCAATTCGTTGTATAGAGATGATGAAGATACAATCAGATTTAAATTGAATTATACGAAAAATACTACTTTAAAATTGGAACTTCTTTTCTAGATGTGAGTTGAAAATCAAGAATGAAAACTCTTGAACTCCTTTTTTAAGTACATTTTACGAACTGCAGAATATCGATTCATTTTGAAAAACCATTATTGATAAAAATCAATTTATGTCTGATTTGTGTAATTTTAATAAATGACTTAAGTTTCGAATATATATGGGATAAAGTAAAAAAATGAAGTACTTATAATGTCAAAAGACGCATTCTTATAATATTGTCTTTTATAAAAACTAGAAATCAAATATATTTTTCTTTTTTATGCAATTCTAGAATGCCAAAAGTTGACGGTCGTCTCGCGAAACTTTTCGGTCTACTTTCAACAAGATAAATAGAAAAAAAGTATACAGACTTATTAAAATGCTTTCTTCGTATATTTAATTCCTTTCTTTATCATCTGGCATTAATTTTTATATAAACCTACGTCATTTTTAGAACAAAATGCTCTTTTAGTTTTAAGCAGTAAATTAAACTTCCTTTCCCTTTCATTAATAATATTTCAGTTATTGAATTCAGCTTCCTTTCTTATAATATTCCTAAATTCTATATTTCTGTTGTTGAAAATAATTTTGCGTTCAGTGTACGCTCTGAATAAGTATGATTAGCACAAATCAAGATCAGTTTTAGTGTAGTCGCATAATATCAATATTTTTTCTCTGAAGGTGACTTTAATTGTAGTTTGGCGTAATGTATATTTTACCCATTTATTAGAGAAATTTATAATTTTATTTAAAAATGCATGTTTATAAAGATGCGCTAATCCTAAAGAAAAATCATATTTTTTGAGATCGTGAAAATTATCTAAACAAATAGAAAATACCATTAATATTTTCTTAACGAAAGGAAAGTCAATGATTTAACATTTATTATCTGAAGAAAGTTCAATGAATGAAGATGGTATATAAAGCTGATAAGGTTTAAAAATTTCGAACATATTCTAAAGTACACGTTCAGTATTTATGTTTTTCATCATATGCTTACTAAAAATTGGATGGAATCATGTCTCATAGCTAAAAGCACTGTAAATTGTCCAAGTAAATCTTTTTTTACCATACATTATGCTTGTGCATAGTGTTTGCACAAGCATAAAACAAGGAAAATTGAGAGGAGATTGTCCTATAGAACATAATACCATCTCTGTATTGACAAATTATGGCTACCTTTGTGAATATCCGAAATAACACTCAGAATATCGGAAATAACTTTGCTTGTTATATCAATGCCAATGTTTGAATTACGATATAAAAATGTTTAATATTTTGTTGTTTGATTGTTAAAAAATATTTACTATTATGTTATAAGAAAATTATAATGGCAATATCTCTGCCATTTATGGAAATTTAGATAAATGAAATAGCGTTATACACGAATCCATTGGATTCTGAAGATATGTTTTTAAAATGTGTTGATTCAAATGTTTTATTCAAGGTATCTATTTTTATATGGGATATTATCTCATCACCATTATCTCATTATTTTCTCGTACAAAGCAAAAAATCTGAAATAGTCTATTAGTATTGCCCGTAGACTGCTTTAATTCGTCGATGAACGCCTCATAGTTTACACAAAGGGAAATTCAGTATAGAATTTATTGCTCTTCTTCCACTTTTAGCATCCGGAAATAGTTTTCAATTCCAGCGAATAGTCACATGGCATAATAGTAAATATTTTTTAACAATTAAACAACAAAATATTAAACATTTTTATAACGTAATTCAAACATTGGCATTGATATAACAAACAAAGTTATTTCCGATATTCTGAGTGTTATTTCGGATATTCACAAAGGTAGCCATAATCTATTTGTAACATTTTTCTAGTATTCTTACTATTATGTTATAAGAAAATTATAATAGCAATATCTCTGCCACTTAATGGAAATTTAGATAAATGAAATAGCGTTATACACATGAATCCATTGGATTCTGAACATATATGTTTTTAAAATGTGTTGATTCAAATGTTTTATTCAAGGTATCTATTTTTTATGGAATGTTATCTCATCACCATTATTTCACACTGTGTGAGAATTTTCTCGTACAACGCGAAAAATCTGAAATAGTCTATTAGTATTGCTTGTAGACTGCTTTAATTTGTCAATGAACGCCTCATAGTTTACACAAAGGGAAATTCCGTGTAGAATTTATTGCTCTTCTTCCACTTTTAGCATCCGGAAAAGTTAGTTTTCAAATCCAGAGAATAGACTCATTTTATTATTTGTAACGTTTTGCTAGTATTCTTACTATTATCATATAAGAAAATTATAATGACAATATCTCTGCCACGTTATAGAAATTTAGATTAATGAAATCGAATTATACACGAATCCCTTGGATTTTGAAGATGTGTTTTTTAAATGTGTTGGTTCAAATGTTTTATTCAAGGTATCTATTTTTTATGGAATGTTATCTCATCACCATTATTTCACACTGTGTGAGAATTTTCTCGTACAACGCGAAAAATCTGAAATAGTCTATTAGTATTGCTTGTAGACTGCTTAAATTTGTCAATGAACGCCTCATAGTTTACACAAAGGGAAATTCCGTGTAGAATTTATTGCTCTTCTTCCACTTTTAGCATCCGGAAAAGTTAGTTTTCAAATCCAGAGAATAGTCTCATTTTATTATTTGTAACGTTTTGCTAGTATTCTTACTATTATCTTATAAGAAAATTATAATGACAATATCTCTGCCACGTTATAGAAATTTAGATTAATGAAATCGAGTTATACACGAATCTATTGGATTTTGAAGATGTGTTTTTTTTAAATGTGTTGATTCAAATGTTTTATTCAAGGTATCTACTTTTTATGGAATATTATCTCATCACAATTATTTCACACTGTGTGAGAATTTTCTCGTACAACGCAAAAAATCTGAAATAGTCTATTAGTATTTCTTGTAGACTGCTTTAATTCGTCGATGAACGCCTCATAGTTTACACAAAGGGAAATTCCGTATAGAATTTATTGATCTTCTTCCACTTTTAGCATCCGGAAAAGTTAGTTTTCAATTCCAGCGAATAGTCTCATTTTACTATTTGTAACGTTTTGCTAGTATTCTTACTATTATCTTATAAGAAAATTATAATGACAATATCTCTGCCACGTTATAGAAATTTAGATTAATGAAATCGAGTTATACACGAATCGATTGGATTTTGAAGATGTGTTTTTAAAATGTGTTGATTAAAATGTTTTATTCAAAGTGCCTATTTTTTATGGAATATTATCTCATCACCATTTTAATTTAATTCATTTAGAAGATATAATATGCAAACATTTAGTCCGTATGCTGAAATTGTCGAAAGAAAAATTATTTATGCATTTCAGTGACAACAGGGTGCATCATAAATGTGTTAACATTTTTAAAAAAGAAAGAAATGATCATGAAAAATGTTTTCAGAAATGTGGTCACTAGGAAATCTGAATTTGCTTTTCTTAACTACTAATTAAATAAAAATAAAAATGAAATCTATGTCCAGAATTTACTGAAAGAGACCACTTAAGTGAATGTTAAAGCAAATTAATGCAAATAAGTCTTTTATTTAAACCTGATATGCAATGCATTTGTGATGCACACTCTGTACTGAATTCTAAATCTCTTTAAAGGCCTCGGTGGCTTAGTAGTAAGGTTTGGATTTCGGAGCCGGAGAGTTCCAGGTTCGAAACCCGATTCCAATAAAGATCCGTCTTGTATTGAGGCCTGTTGCACGCTAAATCATACACTGTAAAAAATATCCGTTTTTTTTACCGGACTTTTTCCGTATATTTGACGGTTTAAAGCTGTTTTGTTGACAAAACGGTTTTACCCCGTTTTCCGCTACAGCCATAAACGGTTTAAAACCGTCAGTTCAAATTCTATTTTTCGTCATACGGTATTGCTTTCCGTATGATAACTTTCCCTTTTCTTAAATGTAATTTTATTGCATTCATTTCATGTTTTTAATAGGGTTCCATCTCCGCTATTGTTTACACATGTTGCAGTAACCTGTTGTCACTCATGAAAGCTAACCTTAAAACACGTGTTCTGGCAATAGTTGACTTTTACACCACTAGGTGGCGCCACTAGAGCTATAGTGACTTTAAAACTCAAATAGATTATTTTTACCTCATTTTCTGAAGTCTCCGGTGGTCTAGTGGTTAGAGCGACTGCCTTTTGTTTCTATGAACGCGGTTTCGATCCCCGGCTCGGAGGAGTTCGAAGTTTTGTCACCATCTTGCATCGAAATTGTCCAAGTAAGTTTGATTAAAAATTAGATTAATTGAAATTAATAATAAAGCCTTGATTAATTAATATTCCTAATCGATAACACACATCAGCACGTTTCAACTCAACTCGAACAGAAGGAGAAAACAACTCAACTCAGTCGATGACGTCACTTACTTCGATGATTTAATTTTTAACGAGAAAACTTGATTTCATACGGTAAAAAACCGTTGTGACTACGGATTTACTTCGTAACTTTTACGGTTTTGCACAACCAACCCAGCTGCCGGTTTAAAACCGTAAATTTTACGGGATTTTTTTACAGTGTACTTAGGGGGCCAAAAGTCCTGCTGGTAGTGTGGTGCGAAAGTTTGGACAAGGCGTTTCAGTTCAGGTGTCGTCCTCATAATCTAACCGCGGTTCAAATTTACGAGGTCAGCCCCAAAATAGTCCTTGTGTTGCTTTAAAACGGGACGTTAATATAACAAAACTAAATCTAAATCACAAAGTACTCGTATATTTCTTTGTAATATTATACACGAATAATCCCATTAAGTGAGTTCCATAAATTGCGAGCATTTCATTACTGCTATGATTGGTATGTTTTAAAAATACCATTATCAAAATTTGGTTTCAGTTTTAGCTTACACCAATCTAAAACTGCTAAGCATTTGGCTACAGAATAAATTGGGAGAAGCTGATATCTAAGTTACGGTTAATGTGGGTATTCTGTTCTTACATATAATTACCGGTCATTACATATAATAACCTCGGAACCGTAACGTATATGCTTAATATAGAACTACTACAGTGGTGAATCAAAAATACATTAAATCGATTCGGTCCTGTTTGGCAATACTAAGAAATCATACTTAGAATAGGAAGAAGTCATATTATTTTCCAATTAAGGCTTATTTAAAACGACATCATATCTAATTCAGGGACAAAATATATCGATTAACAGCAATAAATATTTTCTCTGTGGTCGCATTCAACAAAAAGTGACTATAATACCGGTTTGACTAGATCAATACATGCCTCAAAGCTAGAACAATCTGAAGCTCTTGAGTAATCATGTCTCTGCTTGCATTATGATAAAAGTGGATGAGAAAAAGAAAAATATTTCTTATCGAAGAAAAAAGACTATTTATTAATATAGATTTATTGACGGAATATGAGATGTTACATGTATGAAAGATTTTTTTTTACATGTCACGAATATGCCAGACAGAAAAATTCTCTAACAGCCAAGTTTTAGTAGATCAAAGACAGAGTTAGAAGCTACACGAAGGTTATATGGTGACGGTTCTTTAAATTTTGAGCTGTGGTAAGATGACAAGGGCGAAACCTCAGTCGGCACAATTTCTCCCAACTTTCATACCATAGTGGCATTTCATCTCCACGTATTTTTCACATCCACCAAACCCACGGAACGTATACTCCACAGGCATTGGATGGAATTGTGTCCTAAATCTGCGACCTTCGGTTATTACTATAGGCAGTACCCGCACGGTGTTGCCCGTGACATGATTATTATATTGTATGTTTGCAGATTCCATAAAAATTTTGTGAAATAAAATACGAAAGCAAAATGTATTAGGATATTAACGCAGCTTTCAACGATGAAAAAGAAGAAATTGGTTTGAATTTCGTTGCAACAATGAAAAGGATTGTTACAAATTATACCAAAAAAATATTTTTAAAAATTTCTTCAAATTAGAGAAAATATTGTACGGAAGCTTTTTCGTTTAAAACAAACTTCATTAGAACGGAATTTTTTTATGGTGTATCTATTTTCTTCCTACGCTTATTAAAAAAATGCAATGAGTACGAAAAAAGCACCCAAAATACCCCAAAATATTAAATAAAGATTTTTTAGATTAAATTTTAAAACTCCGGCTTCGAGATGCATTGAGTAACCATTAGGACTACCTGTGTGCCAAACTTCAAGGATGTAAGTGCAATAATTTTCATTTAAACATCGCAAACACACACTCACACAGACACACACACACGAGCGCATTGCCTTTTATATATATAGAAGATAAAAATATTTAGAATTGTTTATAATAGTTTCAATATTATATTTGCTATTGTCTTTTTTTATAAATTCTAGCCTATTATTAGTTTCTATGAAACAGTTATTATTTAAAAGGAATAATAAAATATAAAGTTAAGTTAAAAATATGTTAAATTAATAACAATTGAAGTAAAGTCATGTTGTATACATAGCAGACTTTTTGAAGGAGATTGTTCAGAAGTTAGAAATCAGGATAAGGGAGGAACAAATCATTAACCTGATTCCGAATTCAAAATTAATGTTTAAAATTTAAAACCCTGAAGAAAATTAGAGAAAATAATCATTGTCTCAAAGCAAGAATGTGTATATGTCTCAATGGACTTCAGCATAATATATAACTACTACTTCTAGTGAAGAAAAAATAAACTTTGAGAATCACAAAGCCATTTGGATTATATATCAGAGAAGATTAGAAGACAAATTTTTAGATTTCTGCAAAATTGTTATGAAGAAACAGGCAGTATAAATGTATAACATTGAGAGAAAATTATATTTATTTCTGAGTTAGTAGTTGAATGCAAAATACTCAAAGTAGTAATCTTAATAGAAATGATGTATAAATGCAATTTAAGCTCCATTCCTTCATCCTATTAACCACTATGGGTTTGCAAATTTTAAACACCTATTTTAAAATCAGATTGTCTTTCTTTCAATATTATTAATATATTCTATTGCTAATAATATTTAGCAATCCATCTATCAAATAAATTCAATTATTATCAAATTAAACATTAAATACAATAATATAAAAACCAAAAATATAATTTAGTGAAAAGAATAGACTTACATTATTTGCTGTACCAACATTTGAAATATTTCATTAATTGACTGCAAGTCTAAGAGATTATTAAAATACTTTAAATAAGATCTCTCCCATCTCAGTGTGTTCTGAAGTTTTCTTTCACCAAAAGACAGGTGAGCTTTTGTATCCCTTCTATAAATATGGAGTCTAAAAGTTTCTGCAAACATAAAGTATTCTCCTCGAAAGAGGGAACTTTAAAACTTTTTCTGCGTCGTTTATTTTCAAAAGAACATAAAGCAACTTTTTCCAGAGAAATTCGACAAATATAATCATACATATTTACGCCAAGGCACAGCAAATACTACTTCTGTTGAATGTTACCCGTATGTCAGTGGCTTGTTCCAACAGACCGTCGAATAGTTCTTTCTTTCTTTTTTTCCCCTTTCGTCGACAAAATGACTAAACGTTTCGCTGCTGGTCCCAAGGGTATTCCTCCAAATTATTTCGAAATGTACCCCAGAGATTCGCTATTCACAAAAGAAAACATACATGTTTGTCGTGGCCTGAGGCTCTCAGCAGAGATATCTGTCCCGAGCGAGTTCTTATTCAAAGTTTGAATCATGCTGTATCTCTGCCCTCGGGGAAGCTGTGGAAACTCGGCAATAAATCTCTTATAATGTTTAAACTCTTGAACAAAAATAATGTTAAGGGAAAAAAAATGTTTGTTAAATTCTCGAATTCTTCGGATGCAAATAGAATGTCAAACATGTGCATAGATATTTTAAACAAGAAAAATAAATTCCCAATAGAACACCAGAGGGAAAATGAGCACTTTTTTCTTCCCTAGAATTCTCCATTAAATAAAAAAGCACGTTTAAAACATTTGTTCAATACTGTAGAGTATTGGCGATTGCATATGATATTTATCGCAGCTTTAATTTGGACTATGCAAGCGAGAATTGAGACT
>BGPR01005355.1:0-39398 GCA_013235015.1 Araneus ventricosus
TTTAGGGCGCAGGATACTTCTGACTGTCGCTGACCACCTTCAAGACGTCCTATTATCTCCCATCGACTGGCGTCATTCAGATGATATATATCTAATTTTTGGCAGTTAGGATTTCGGTGTTTTATCTGACATCCAAAACACCGTTACGAAATCCACCAACAATAAGATATTTTTTTAAAAATCAAACATACTCTTGAACTTTAAAAACGTACTGCAATTTTTGCTGCGGACTAGTTTTCCCATGTTTTTCATTTTTATGCATACAAATTTTGTACTTACATGTTATTTCTTTCACCTAATATAGTAATTTTATCTTTTGCTGTTTATCTTCTGGACACCAGCGCATTAATGATACTCTTTTGTGAACCTTAAAAGCAAACGAATAACAACATTTTTCAATTGAAGTAGATAGTAAATTTTAAAAGCAAATAATAAAGTGATTGCATAGACTACAAAAAGTCAATTATGCCGCATCATTTCTTGGAAAGATATTGATGGTTTGATTTCCAAGCTTAAAAAGTCATTTTCTCGGGAGCTTTTATGAACCAAGCTCTGACTGAAATATTATTGACATATCACTGTGTGGCAAATTCGTTGCTATGGCTACTTACTATCACTCTTCCCACAAGATATTTTACATCTCCACTATGTTGCTACGATATACCAAATGTCGCACAACATCGTAAAGACATCGTATGAATATTGCAGAGAATCTTGTGCTAAGAGAGTTGCTCTAACTATTGCTTGTTTTTTCAAGCATGTTTTAATTTTTACTTTCGTTAATAGATACCCAATCAAGACTTGGGCTTTTGACATTTTTCTCTGTGAACCAGTAAATGACTGCATATCACTCTAAGTTCATAAAATGTGCTTGCTTAGTTAAATTGTTTATAAGCTACATGAGAGTCGTTTTGTGAAGGGTTTCGCAGCTTTGAACAGTGGTCAGATGACGAGGGTCATTAAATATGAGAAAGAACGGGAACTTCTCTGACAAACTACCGATTCAAATGCCTCTTGCCAAGCGCAAGACGAAGAAAGACATATTTAGATACTTGTTCATCTTATTTCGCATTTGTAGTATCCTCGACAAAGAACATACTTCCAACAGTATATGTTCAGTTTACTTACAAAAGATATTCCCGTTCATAATCAATACTATCGTTGTACTCTACGCTATCGTGAACACTCCTCTAGTTGCATTTCATCCCAGTAATTTGTCGGTGAATAGGGCCAATGCTACTATAACTGTATCATCTCTAATTCATCGATGGATTTTATGTTCTAGAATAGACAAACTGCATAAGCTGTCTTTCCATTTAATTGAATCATCTAGATGCCGGAATCTCTATTCAGAGAAGAGTGAACATAAATTAATTTACATTTGGTCCTACATTTCTATTCTGGGACTTGCATACCTTGGTATCTGTAGCGTACTAAGCATCTATCCTCACCCACTCGACCTTTTAATTCTTAGGCACATAGAATCTTGGACTCTTTTGAAGATATTCATTCGCACTCTTTATGCAGTTGTCATGGTTACAATGATGATATTACCAGTAAGCGTATTTGCGATGTATTACACGGCGATGTGTCAATATTTGTGCGGCATGTTAAAAAAATTCAGAAAGTCACTCCAAGCAACTGCAAACCGTGATTACGGCGAAATTCTCAAGTTCTATTTATTCATCAGGAAACTGGTTTCAGACATTGATTCAGAACTGTCGATCTTGATGTTCTCATCTTCGTTGTATTATGCGAGTACTACTTATTTTGGTCTCACTACTATAATTCATCAGGATGATTATTGGAAGGACGTCGCGATCTTGCCTTTGTCCACAGTATGGGTTTTATTCGCCACAAATTTTGCGGCTTTTATGGCGATGACTGTCTCCGGTTCTTCGATTTACGAAGAGTCCGCAAAAATATATAGTATCGTTCAAGAAAAAATCAGTCCAGAACAAAATTTGACGCCAACCCAGAAGCGATTTCTGTCCGTTGCAGAAAAAGAGTTGGCAATGACAGCTTGGAAAATAGCCCCCGTTAAGAGGAGCTTCATTATTGCTACCTTGGGAACTATTGTAACGTACTGTATTTTATTAGATAGTCTCTAATGATGCATGAGTGAGGTGCGTGTAGACATTTTTGAAGAAGTGTGCGGCCGTTCCGAAAACATCAAAAAGGCTTTCTACAGAAGCCGTGAAACAGTTTTTTAAACCGATGAAAAATTTTATTAATATTCTCAAAAGATATTTCAGATGGTTCCATTTCGTTGTAGAAAAAGAGTTCGCAATGACAGCTTGGAAAATAGCCCCCGTTAAGAGAAGCTTCATTATTGCTACCTTGGGAACTATTGTAACATACTGAATTTTATTAGATAGTCTCTAATGATGCATGAGTGAGGTGCGTGTAGACATTTTTGAAGAAGAGTGCGGCCGTTCCGAAAATATCAAAAAGGCTTTCTACAGAAGCCGTGAAACAGTTTTTTAAATCGATGAAAAATTTTATTAATATTCTCAAAAGATATTTCAGATGGTTCCATTTCGTTGTAGAAAAAGAGTTCGCAATGACAGCTTGGAAAATAGCTCCCGTTAAGAGAAGCTTCATTATTGCTACCTTGGGAACTATTGTAACATACTGTATTTTATTAGATAGTCTCTAATGATGCATGGTGAAGTGCGTGTAGACACTTTTGAAGAAGAGTGCGGCCGTTCCGAAAACATCAAAAAGCCTTTCTATTGTAGCCGTTAAACGGTTTTTTAAATTGATGAAAGATTCTCAAAATATATTTTAGATGGTTCCATTCCAAACCAATGTTGGGAATATTAACAGTGAAAGGGTGCGTGTTGTCGGCAAGCGTCAAATCACAGAAAGAAAACGCCAAATCAGAGCTTGGCCAGCGAATACTCGTAATTCGGAATGCACGGATAAGAAATTGCCGATTCGGTATTTTTGAAGAGGCTAACGAAGCTGATAGGGAAAGGCGACAAGTCTGAGAAAGTGACTCATAGTAATTAAAATTTGAAAGGCGTGGATGAAAAGAATTTACTACACATGAAGGGGCCAGAGGATACCTCAAAATATGCCCTCTTCATCAGTGACTCAGATCAGCAAGTTGCAAATGATACTCCAGGCCAAAAGTTAAACAATAAACATTTATTTTTGCATTTCAACAAGGTATATTGTGCAAAGTGAACTCGTCAATGATAACATTAAAGCATTGGAACATTTAAACAAAAAATATCTGCAGAACAAGAAACAGGACGATACATCTTGTTTCGAAAGTTACCATATACACAAGAACACTTGTTGAATAGAAGCACACTTTCCGTGAGGAGCGAAGGGACTACAGGTACATCTGGATTACTACATAGCTGATTATTAACAAGCCGCATCCATTTGCAGAGGAGGGAAATCTAAGCCCAGTCGGGAAGGCTCATGCTTCGCTTAGGCGAGATGGCTCACACCGTTGCTGTAGATCTACGGGTCTATTCTGGTACCCCCGGTTGGGTTGGGAGACGTCACTTTTTCCGCCCGCTAACGAAAAGTGCTATTCTCGTACCCGTTTTTCCAACCGGTTGGGATCTCGCTCGGTCGAAAAAAGGACTCCGATTTCTCGCCAGCTCTGTACCTGGCGTAAATGCTATTCGCTAGCGAGAAGTGTTGTTTCGATATCAGAACTTATCAAATTTTCGTTGAAAATGGAGACGGCTAAGACGTTAATTGTGTTTTGAAAGGGTTTATCGGGATAAATGTAATTCATTTGACCAATCTGAAGAAGAACTTATCAATTACTTTAGATTTTTTTAAAAGTAGTTAAATCTTTTATCGAATTTAAATAATTTAATCTAATAATTTAATGCGACAATCTAAAGTAATTAAATCTTTAAAAGTAGTTAAATCTTTTACTACTCCATCAAGATAGTCAATAATGACATTTGATAATTAGCTAAGATCAATTACATTTAAAGATTTACTTACTTAATATTTTCTTATTAAATTAAATTATTAAGTTAAATTAGGGTAACATTTTAACATTTTTTTAACATTGAGTGTGGAATGACTTTCCTCATTCCGTATATATCATTACAATTTTTTTTTTATTTGGGTTTTAATTCAAAGAAATATGTCAAATATTTACAAAGCAATTGCAAAATCTGACAATAAAAGAATTTTTCTTGTTCCTTGATAAAGATGTAATTTTTTAATGTTGTGAAAACTTGCTGAATTTAATAACTTTCTTTCATGCTTTATTTTCTTATGTAATTGGAAAAATAAACAAACGGTTTGTAATATTAATTTATGAGATTTATTCATGTTAAAATAATTGGCATGGAAAAAAGTTTATTACTTTTCCTCTCTCTAGAAAACTGGTAAAATTACATCAATATATTGAAAAAAGACTGCAATTTATGTTCTATAAATGTATAATATTATTATAAATGTATATTTTGTAAAAGATAAATGGTTTAACCCCCACCTTAACAATGGACTTATGAAAGCAAGAAAGATGCATTATAATGCATCTTATGACAGCGGAGGTTAAATCTTCCCACCTTGGTATGGGGCCGTTCAAATATTACGTAAGCATGTTTTTGGTATTTTTTGAACCCCCCTCCCCCCTTGTCAGCAAAAATAAGCAAATCGCCGCAATCCCCTCTTATAATTACGTAAGCAAGCCGACACCCCCCCGTTCTTTTTTACAACGTGCATTAAGCAGGTAATAATCTAATTTAAAAATTTTAATTAATTCAAAATAAAACTCTAACTCGCAACCCAAATGAAAAATGTAAGTTAATTTGCCTACTACAGTTTAAGCCTACAAAATCAATTTTTTTCTTTGCCAAATTTAACTTTTTTTTTTCAAATTTATTTTTTAAAACTAATTCATTTGTGTACAGATTCAAGATTTCCGGAAATACAGTTATTTTAACTCTTCGGTCACTCATAGCCCTCCCACTCTGTCAGCAAAATAAGCAAAGAGCAAGCCCCTCCCCTGGGACGTAATTCTTGGTGCCCCCTCTCTTTTGAAAGACGCGATAACTTTCTCCACTTAAGATTTGGGATATTTTCAAAATAGTAATATGAACAATTCAGGAAACCGATGTACCTTCATGAATGGCTCATACATTGGTCAAAGGCGCGAACTGAATCTGAAACCATGAAACAATGACGATCGCTTGATTTGCTGCGCGCGCAGCAGAAATACGTCACTTCCTAGCGTAAAGCGCGATGTTCGAAACGACCCAGGTACGAAAATCAGACCCCTTCTTTCGATCGAGAAAAAGCCATTAACGTCCCTCGGTCGAAAGGCGAAACGCTCCCAACCCAACCGGGGTACGAGAATAGACCAGCAAAGGTCAGGAACAGAATAATTTATATTTTGACTTTGAAACAGCAAACATTGCTTTATTAAAAAATTAAACAATGTATTCAGGCACATATATTGTTCCATTTTTGTTTTACCTATCATGTCTGTGGAAAAATAAAGTTAGTTTTTTCTTGTCGGCAGTTTATTCCTTTTTTCACAGTCTAATACTAAAAATATAGGATTTTAAGAGTAACCGAAACATTATAGTAAACGAAATGCTCATAGAGATGCTCGTCAAATGTGTCGCTTCAATTTAATTTTGAAATCCATTTCGTATCTTTCAGGAGGAAAAGGGACGTAATATTACAAGAATGCTAAAGAGAACGTCAGATTAGATGACAGTACGTGCAGAAAGGTATGGCGAAAAGAAGTCTACATTTTTTTTCACGTCATTATACTACGTCGCTATTCGCAAACCTTGTTCATTCAGTTTCAGTTTGTTGCATAACTTTGAAGTTGATGACCTACCCGAAGAAATTGAATAATTTTAATAATTTTTCTTATCATCATTAGAAACTCCAGTATTTGACAATTAAAGTTATTATGATCAGTTAGTGGCGAGTTTAAAAATTTCAAAATTGACAAAAAACAGTCGATTTTCACCACTTTTATCATTTTTAAGGGGCATGCGCGACCGAAAGACATCAATTAAGTTTATCGTGATTTTTTCACTTTTTATTTCTCATGAATTCGCAATTTTCTGCAGTATAGCGACGTGAAAAAAATATCAAGAACATCTGCCAACCTACCAAACTTGTCATCGTTAAGCAACTGAAATCTCCTCACACACGGCACATCCTCATCTCAGCCTTCCCCTACCACCCTCAAATAATCATCATCATGCGTATTAGCTATAGTATTTATGAACAAAGAGAGAGAAGGAGAGCCTTGTGTGAGAGGGAGAGAAAACCAGCGGGAGCGTTCTCCCCTAAACTTTCTCGTATACTTCCCCAAAAAGATGCCGTTTCTCCTTCCCCCGCGTGGCTAAAAAAATTCGAACCTTCTGTTATCCAGAATCCAATGACTATCAGAAGGTTTTTCCTTATAGTGATTGAAAAATATCGAAGTAAAGAATTCAAAGCGATGCGTACCGATTAAAACGCATATCTATCGCACACTGCTAGGTTTCACTCTTGCCGTCTCAAGGACAAACTGTCGTATTCGCTCCTTTCGCCTGCACAGAAGATTGCTTCTAATACGCATGCGCGTGGAGACAACGGATTGGTTTCAATAGTAAATTATACAGACCGACAGACAGTCAACCCTTTGACGGATTTGGCCCAAAATTTTATACGGACCTACATTCATGACGATAAAACTGTGTACAAAATTTTATCTATCTATTCAAGTTTTTGAGTTATAGCGTTCACATGACTTCGAACATACAGACAGACAGACTTCCCGGTGACGGATTTTGTCCAAAATTTGATAGAAGCCTACAAATCATGTTTAAAGACCACATACCAAATCTCATCCCTGTAACTCTAATAGTTTTCGAGTTATCGTGTTCACAGACAGACATGATCCCCAAATTGTGTTTTTCGGACTCAGGGAGGTCTAAAACGTGGAGATTCGTCAAAATCTCGAGTTCGAATTTTTTGACGATTACAATACTTTCTCTTTGTATACTTCGTAGACGAGAAAGTAAAAACGGCCTTCCGTTATTGTGTGATGAGAAAAGACGAATAGGCGATTTGAACACCTTTTTAAGAACCGATTGAAACAAAAATTAGGCACGGATCTACAATTAAGGTTTTCAGACGTCATACCAATTTTTATTTATCTAGGCCGTAGGGTGTAGGAGTCATAATGCTCACAAGTATGCGATTATACAGACCGACAGACAATCAACCCTTCGACGTATTTGATACGGACCTACATTCCTGATGATAAAACTGTGTACCAAATTTTATCTTGAGTTATCGTGTTCACATGAACGCGGACAGACAGACAGACTTTCCATGGACGGATTTTGTCCAACATTTGATAGAAACCTACAAATCATGTTTGAAGATCACATACCAAACTTCATCCCCGTAGCTCTAATAGCTTTCGAGTTATCGTGTTCACAGACAGACATGATTCCCAAATTGTGTTTATCGGACTCGGGGAGGTCTAAAACGTGGAGATTCGTCAAAATCTCGAGTTCGAATTTTTTGACGATTACAATACTTTCTCTTTCGTAAATGAGAAAGTAGAAAATGCATCAGTTTGTGCTGAGCACCAACTGGAGCTCAGCAAACTGATTCCAGCTCATACTTCGCTTTCAAGGGAAGAAAACTTTGCCTTTTCGCCTTCCGATGTACAATAAAACCTCTCTAAAACTATATTGTAGGGGTCTAGCAAATATATTGTTATCAGTGGCGAATCCAGGGGGTTTGATGCAGCTGCAGCCCTCCCCCCCAAGAGCTAAACCAGAATTCTTCATTTTATTTAAAATCACTACAACTATTTATTCTCATTTTCCACTTTAAAAAAAATTTACAAAATCGTGACAACATTGCTTTCAGACTTGACAGGCTCGAAAATTTTCCAACTTTTCTAGCCATTCCACTCGTACTTGTAGCGTTGACGCGGTCGAAGACATTTTTTGGCTGGTTATTTCATTGTATTTGTTATTAAATTATCGAAAGTGTAGTGGTGTTCTTTATGAGTCTTATTGACTGGTGAATAAGGGTGCTTATGTAGTGAGTAAGTATTACTTATCACCCCTCTGCGGAGTGAAATCTTCTAAAAGTGACACTTGCGGAATTCTAAAACGATACAGTACAACACGGAAATATCATTAATCTCGACAATAGGGTATTCATATTCAGTGCCAAGTAACCTTGATTCAGTGTATAGCAGTGGCGAATCCAGAGGGGGCGGGGCTGTCGGGCTACATCCCCTCCCAGAGCCAAGACAGAATTCTTGATTTAATTTAACATCATTACAAATGTTTTTTCTTAATTTCTCTCTTTAAAAAAATAATAAAAACGTTTCAACATTGCCTTCTAGCTTGAAAGGCTCGAAAATTTAGCTACTTTTGTAGGCATTCCACTTGTACTTGTAGCGTTGACGCGGTCGAAAGCATTTTTTGACTAGTTATTTCATCGTAATTTTTATTAAATTATCGAAAACATTGTATTGTTCTTTATGATTCTTATTGCCAGGTGAGTAAAGTCTGTAAATTTAAAGAGTTTTGGTTTACTTTAGCCTTGAAGTTTGACATTCGTCACGACGATACAAAGTTTTTATGAGCCTCCAGCCCCGG
The DNA here is from genome assembly GCA_013235015.1 of Araneus ventricosus. NCBI lineage: Eukaryota > Metazoa > Arthropoda > Arachnida > Araneae > Araneidae > Araneus > Araneus ventricosus. The sequence goes on from BGPR01005355.1 coordinate 8,622, forward strand.
CCGGAATCCTAAGGAATTCATGTGGTGTATAGTAAAAGATGTAAAGAAGAATTCATCAGAAGCTGGTTAAAAAGAAATTAGCTGATCGTTTTATTCCCTATTTTGAAATATGAACCCTTTTACTAATCAGTGAAAAACTTAACTTTAATAGACATTTCTGGGAATTTTAAATCCGCAACGTCTCATCTCTTCACCAGAAAAGCTGTGATTAAAAATTGACTTTATAATTGCATTTTTCAACCATAAAGCTAACTTCTGGGGATATTTTCCTTGGGAGTAACAAACAATCCATGCATAATTAGAGTTGCCATAACTGCCAAGCATTGATACGGGTCGTTTAAGTTCTAAATAAATGAAACATGAAAAAGGTGGGTAGGAAATGGTTTATTTTACTCTGATAAAAATAATCAATAAAGTTTAAGCAATCTAATAAAATGAACACGTAGAATAATAAAAAAGATGCGAGGCTAATTCTTTTTAGCCTAGACATATTTTAAATTTGATTTTACTTTCTTAATTAGATCATTTTCTTATTTCACGTAATGATGAAATTAGGCGCAAGTCATTTTAAAATATAATTTCAAAAAAAAAATTTTAATTGTCTCCACTGGCAACCTGTTCCTTTCGTCCGACAATTGAGTCGACATGAGGGAAAATATTCTCTCCACATTTGCATTGTGGGCCATAATGGCAAATGCATATTCACATAGATTTAATAGACCAAAGGAACATCACCCCGCCCTGCCTAAGCATCCGGGTAAACAACTGAAAGAACGGCCGCCGTGGTTCCTGCATAAAAGCCTCATTACGAGCGGCTCAACCCCCCCGTTTTACCGGCCCAAAGAGCCACACCACCATTTTTGTGCCGTCGGGTTGACGAGAACCTGCTTACTTAGGGGCCGTCCACAAATGATGTCACCCTTGGAGAGGGGTAGGGAGTTCGTGAAATTGTGACAGTTTGTGACAAGGGGAAGGGAGGGGGTAACAAGAAGTGTGACATCACACATTTTGGTTAAAATAAAAACATTTAAAATCAGCAGATTAAATTTTGAAGTTATTTTGAAATTACCAGAATTTGCGGGTATTTTTTTAATCGGGACTAAAACAACTTTCGTGTGATTTTTTTTTCACTTATATTCCTTTTTTTTTCGAAAAAGGTATTCAGGGTAGGTTCTGAGAATATGGTAGCAGCAGAAATTCTTCACCATTAAGTAGAAAACCTCCCCCTCTCACACCCTTGAAATGTCCAACAAAAGATACGTCGCCCCACCTGGGTGAGTGGTAGAACTGGCAGTGGCACAAACAGGTTGATCTTAATGAGGCGGGTTTTTTTTTAATTCAATCTGTTTAATTTTGTGTTTATAAAATAAAGATAAGACTTATAGCAAAATATATCAAATTCTAAAATACTACTGTTTTCAATTGCTCTTTTATATTAATATTTTATTACAATTGTATATTAATTAGGTTTTTTGTTGTAAACCTTAATCTTATTTCATACAAAATAAGTACACGTATAATCATTATTATTGTTATGCTCACAACTGTCATTAAAACGCATAGTTAAAGGTTTAAAAATAAAAAATAAATTACACACATTATAATCATTATTATTGTTATATACAACTGTCATTAAAACGCATAATTCGGTTTAAAAAATAAAATAAGTACACGTATAATCATTATTATTGTTATGCTCACAACTGTTAAAACGCATAGTGAATGAAAGACGATGTGTACGTTGAACTGGTGAGAGCGGACATGGAAAGAGGGGAGGTGGTGTGACACTTTGGCAAGGGGGAGGTAAAATATTGAAAAAAAAAGTGTGACATCATTTATGGACGGCACCTTATACGGCAGCGTCTCCTCCACGAACTCGGCTATCCCCGATGGAACATAGATTTAATACAATGACTTCCTGATTAATATAGTGCATTGTATCCGCTTCAGCCATTTCTCTTCCAGCCTCAATTTCATATAACTTCCTAATTCTGGTTGGCTATTACTTTTCTCTAAATAATATTTCAGATATGCAAGCTGGTTGAATAGAATATCGCTGCTGCCAATATCGTCGATACGGACAATAGTAATACAGGGGTGAGTAGTGAAACGTTGACAGTCCGTATATACGGACGTATAGCAACCCCTACCATAATGGGGAGGCGAAGAAGTCAAAATTTTATCAAAACTAATCTAATGTTTTGACAGTTTCTCTCAAGAACTATCTTTCCTCGTAAACTCTTGAAAAAGATAAGATTAATTATCAATGCAGTTCGGTGTATTTGTACAATTTTCCGACAAAAAACGTTGCCGAAATTTGTATAAATTTCACCAATTCAAGAATCGTTTGGTGAACAATTCAAGTCATTAAGCTGAAACATACTTTTAATAGAATGATATTCTTGAATATTTTCCCCTAATTCTTCTCACCTAAATGACTATCTAACGTGTTTTTTTTTTGTTTCGTTTTATCCGAATAAGATGTTTCGTCTCTCATAGATGTGTTATCGAACAATTCTGAGCGCTTCGTCATCAACACTCCAAGCGGCATGTTTATATTTTTAGCCGAAACTTGAATGTTTGCCAAAGAGTTGATTCCCTGTCAGCGATCAACGGATGTGTGACGAGTCGTCAAGATGGCCTTCAAATTCGATTTTCATACGCACATACTTCCACCGGAATGGCGGATTTAAAACGGTTTATACATCTTTTTCTTCTTCATAGACTTTTGTATTACGATATTAGATTGTTTGAAACCTTTAAAGTTTTGTGAGAAAATACTATACAACATACTTCACTTCTAGATATCTCAAGAAAAAAATTTTTATTAATGTACACGAATTATTTTTAGTAATGATTTACAGTGTGTACAGCTGTGTGATTTTGATGATATGCCAATATGATTTCTCTTTTTTTTTCCGATTTTTAAACATTTTAAGCCGAGAATCTCTGCTTGTCGCATTTTGAATTACAGTGGAGTCTCCCTATAACGAAATCGCTTGGTTCCAATTGAAAAATTCGTTATAGAGAAAATTTCGTTATACGGAGATTAGAGATTTTTGCAGTTATTTAAGTAAATGTTCCAAACTTTTCAATAGGTGCGATCAGTTCAAATGTATTTAATTATGATTTTCAATTAAAAATGAGGTAATATATATTATAAATTTGTTAAAATTATATTAAGACAATTCACCAATTTAGAGAATAATTTGTACTAGTATGTACTTACGTTTATTTTACTTGAAAAATTCCGTTATTTTACATTTCTTTGCATTTCGTGATGTTAAAGTTTCAGAAAAAATTTCACATTTTAAGAATGAGTGTTTCCAGAAACAGGCACGTGTGAGCGAATTGGTTGCACAGAAATTATCAACTTTCTTCAAAAATGACAAAAATCGAGAAGATAAACCTCCGAAAAAATTCGTTATAGGGAGACAACCACTTCGTTATATGGAGAATATTTTGAATGTTATTTAACATTCCGATTTAAAATTTCGGTATTGGGAGAAATTCGCTGTAGAGAGACTTCGTTGTAGGGAGACTCTACTGTATTTTAAAAATTGAAAAAAAGAAGCAATTAGATTTAGAAAAAAAATATCATGAATATTATGTACGGAACGGAACAGTTTTCTTTACGGAGCACTGCGATGTTGCAAAGCATCCAAAATTCACCTCAACGTCTAATTAAAGTTTGGTCGTTTAGTTAAATTAGTCCTATAATAATTTGAATTGAGATATTAAATCAGATGAAATAATTGAGGGGACAACTAAATGCTGGGGAAAAGCTAATGCTATTGCTTAGATTAAAACTTTAGCGGGAATATACTGCAAGATGCTAGTGTGGTGTGAAAATTTGGAAAAAGGGAGCTTCCGTGTACAAATCCGTCTTTTCATTTAAGCTACTGCGTTGCAACTCAATAAGATGAAAATTAGAAGGCAAAATTATATTTAAATGGACTGAAACAAAAACAATTTGGCAGGAAATTAGTGATAATTTTGAAGTGGAAATTAGAGCTCTCGATGAAAACGCGGGTTTGCACAACGTAGCGCTTTGATTAAGGTCGAAACGTGGATTTTGAAGAAATTACGGGTCCAGATTCGCTTCAACTGAGCTCTCGGGTTCTATTCTGGTACCCCCGGTTGGGTGGGGAGAGGTCACTTTTTCCGCAGGTTAGCAACGGGAAAAGTGACGTCTCCCAACCCAACCGGGGGTACCAGAATAGATCCGCACATCCCGACGCCTTTTAATCGTCGGGAAATTTTAAAATGTGCAATTCAGCACCGATCTGGGTCTCTCTTGAGAACTCGGAACGGCTGGTTCGTATGGTGGTAACTGCAAGAGTTGGTTGGGAATCTGAGGTAATTTTTGAAAGAAGTTTTTAGAAATACAGCCGACGCTCGTTATAACGACCCTCTGCGTCCCACAGCAAAAGGTCTTTATAACGAGTGGTCACTATAATGGATATAATTAAAAAATGTACACATGCACGCTCAGCAGTTCCGTAAAAATAGGCGATTTTTAAAGAGATTCCAACTAAATACTTAAATTATTTTTCATCAATGGTATCAAAAATAAAATTTTATCAATTAAAAATATATTTCTCAAACAGATTTTATTAAAGTAGAAAATAAAGGTTGTTATATACTTACAAAACATTTATTTTCTAAAGAAAAAAAATTAGAAATGGTTGTTTGTCTTTTCTGCATATATGATTTTTGCGAAACATAATTTTCCATTTCAGTTAAAGACGATAAATAATGTTCTTTATTTTCTTGCCTTTCAAAAAAACATTTTAAAGTCTCAATAGCATTATTCTAATTTCTGCGCTGTGGTAGGTGATAATCCCCTCGTCAAAGTTGAACTGTAACACTGGAGACTCTACATCTACGAAGTTGTGGAATACAATAATCAAGGTCATTTACGTTTAGAAACATGTTCTTTATGGAAAAATACCAGGAGAGTGTCCGCTGAATTCGGACGTTGTATTCGGATTAGACGACACTGGACAGTCGTTATACCGGAAGTAAAATAACTGTAGTGCTTGGGAAACACGGTTGAGTTTTATCACTGCGTTATAATGGAATGGTCTTTGTTATGTGTGGTCGTTATAACGCGCGTCGACATGTTTTCATAAAATCCAAACCAAGATTCAATTTTGAGGTCATTAAATATTATGAACTACGCGCACAGCGTTGCCTGTGGAATCAGGACTTCAACAAAATGGAAAAAAAAAAAAACGCCCACAATGGCATGAAAAAAGTTTTGAAAAGAAAATCAAAAAAGGATATACATTATTGATTTTTCCACTTATTTTTTTATCGCGATAAACAATATTACAAATTGCAACCTGAAAATTATTATACTGCAAGCAAAGTATGAGAGATAATACGTTAAGACACTGCCGAAAATAGTAATCAGTTACCAATTCAGGCTATGACGTCTCCCCTTCAACCCTCACATATCGGCTGATGTCCGGAAGACTGTCCGGAGAAAAATTAGCTCGAGAAAATGACTTTCATCTGCGGAAAAAATTAATTAAAAAAAAACTGGAAAAGATATTTTAACCGTTCTTGCTTTAAATCCGAAGAACCGTTCTAGTTATAACTGAAAAAAAATTGAAAATAATAGTAGTGTATTAGAAAGTCAGTCAACCAATTTAAAAAAAAGTAACATTGCGATGGCGAAATTGGTTATTATTTAAAAATTGTCTCAAAATTCAATAAATTACGTTAGAAATTCAAACAACTTCATTACAACGGAAAATCGCGTGTTCTTTCCGTTGTCTATCTATCTTTGTCGTACAGTTATCGAAACCATATGAGAAATGAGTGAAAAAATCACCCAAAACAACACAAAACATTAAATAAAAAATTTTCTAGAATAAATTTTAAATTTCCGCTTCAGGTGCATTCAGTCAACATTACGACTACCTGTTGCCAAATTTCATGGCTGTAAGTGCGATAGATTCGTCTGGACATCGAGACAAATACACACACACAAACATTGCCTTTTTATAAGTATAGATTAATGCATGTTGTGTATGTTCTTTTCCTAAGTTTTATTCATAAGTCTCCTTAATTGCTGCTTTTAGAGAATGGTGTCTGTCCGTTTTGATGTTCTCCCTAAACTTTCTCTATACTTCTCGAAAAGGTGCTGTTTCCCCTCCCCGCGTGATAAAAAATTCGAACCTATTGTAACCGGGATCCATGACTATCGGAAAATATTTGAGTAAAAATCAAATTCAGAAAGATGGTTTCGATAAAATGAATACCGATTTCTCTCTTTCTTGGCTCAAGGACAATCCTTCCGCGTGCACAGATTGCTAAGTACGCTGCGCATGGAGATCGATGAAAAAAACGCCAAGCAGAGTCAATAAATATCTGACAGAAGATTGCGTCAAGTACGCATGCGCGTGGAGATACCTGACTCGTTGGAGATGCATACATACCGACAGACAGTCAACCTTTGACGGATTGGCCCAAATTTTTTATACGGACCTAATTCATGACGATAAAACTGTGTACGAAATTTTATCCACTAGGTATTCAAGTTTTGAATTACAGCGTTCGCATGACCGCGGACCTGACAGAACAGACTTCCCGCTGACGGATTTTGTCCAAAATTTGACAGAACCCTACAAATTATGTTTAAAGACTACATCCAAATTTCATCCCTTTATGCTTAATAGTTTTCAGTTATCAGTGTTCACAGACATAATTCCAAATTGTGTTTTCGGACTCAGGGAGGTCTAAACGTGGAGATCTCAAATCTCGAGGTTCAATTTTTTGAGATTACAATACTCTCTTTGTATACTTCAATACGAGAAAGTAAAAGGACTGGATGTCACAGTATAGATAGTCCAATCAGATTGCACTTAACAGGAAAAAAATACACAGCAACATTTTATTGTTTAAAGTTGTTGGTGAGCCATACAAAACATGGCACTGTACCGTTCAGCAACGTTCCGAGACTACCTTTTTTGGACGTTTGGCAAGTAGGTCATATGAGCTTTTCGGAGTTCTTTGTTAGATCGCTCAGTAAAATGTAAACATCACTCTTCCATTCTTCATTTCCCCTATTTTGATGAAAATAACTCCGCCAGGCGCACATAAAGTGCAGAGGTTTCCAAATCCTTTGCTATTATATATTTTGCAGGACGTAGATCGGACCTGATAGGGGAAAAGGAAGGGAAATTCGAACGATCGTTTTTTTTTTTTTTGCGTTTAAATAAAAGGCTGTTAATCAGAGGAAACGTTTAAATTCAGAATTTATAGATAGACAAAAGATCTATAAAATGGGTCGCGTCCAGACGTTAAGATAATAGTGGGCAGTTAAATTTTGGAAAAGTATTTTTTAAATTTTTTGCAAATGGCCAAATTCTTGAAGAACTTCACGGAAGTGCGCGTTATATATTAGGGTATATCTGGTAAAATTCAGATTCATATCTTTATTTATTTTTGAAAAATTAAACTTTTTCGTAAAAAAATCGTCATGAGAGAAAATGCCTGTAGAACTTTTTTTTATCTGTTCGAATTCGCGGAGAGAAGAAAAAATTCTTGCTCTAAAAGTGTTCTACAATTTCAAATGGCTTTTGCAATGGTCGATTGTCAGTAGAAAGTTCTGCAAACTAAGTTTCAAGTTCACATTTTGCCTCATTTATTATACCTGAACGGATTTATGTAACCGCAGAAAAATTTTCCCTTTGTGGAAAATGAGTTCGGCAAAATAAAGGCGAGACAAAATGATAATTTCAAACTTAATTTTCATAACTTTTACTGAAAACCGAACATAATAAAAGCATTTAATTAATAGAAATCTACTAACAGAGTAGTTTTTTTTTCCTCCGAGAATTCTGACCGATAAAAAAGTACTTGCAGGCATTTTCCGACGACGTTTTTTTCCTCGAATGAATTTGATGAATCTCCACGTTTTCCTCCCGAGTCCGGAAAATACAATTTCGGAATTATGTCTGTCTGTGAACACGATAACTCGAAAACTTTTAAAGCTAGAGAGATGAAATTTGGTATGTGATCTTTACACATAATTTGTAGGTTTCTGTCAAATTTTGGACAAAATCCGTGCACTGGAAGTCTGTCTGTCCGTGTTCATGTGGACACGATAACTCAAAAATTTAAATAGCTAGATGGATAAAATTTGGTACACAGTTTTTATCATCAGAAATGTAGGTCCGTATCAAAATTTGAACCAAATCAGTCGAAGGTTTGACTAACTGTCGGTCTGTATAATCGCATACTTATGAACACGATAAGTCTTAAACGCTATGACTTAGATAAATGAAATTTCATATGTAGTCTTGTAAATCTGATTGTAGATTTGTCTCCAATTTTCGTTTAAATCTGTTTAAAGAAAAGGCGTTAAAATTGCATATTCGGTTTCCTCCCCATTCTACGACGCAAAAAAAAAGTTGCTAACGCTGGAGCTTTTCCCCCACCAGGGTTAGGGAATACCTCACGTTTCTGGTGTTCTGTGTATTTTCCCCCACTCGTGTTACGCTTATGCGAGAAAGTTTCGGGGAGGTCACTCCCGCTGGTTGTTATTATCTTTATTTGAATAATTGATTTATAAAAAGCGAAATAGGTTAATTAAATAAAAGGTAATAAGCAAAAATTGTTTTCTTCTCATGAATAATAAAAAGAAATGACTACAAAAAATAAAGCGAAATGAAACACTCTAGGAGAATGGGGGCGGGGAGATAGAAAGAGAGCCATTTTCTTTTTTCCTCTGATTAGAGTTGAGATGTAAGATCTGCATAGGGGCATAGAAATGTTGTTAGGTGAAGCAGAAATAGGGAAACTATTTCTGCTACATTTTTCCCGTGCGATTTGAACTATTCTGAGATGTAGCGAGAAATAACTGGTTTATAGTTCTTTCGTCTTGGGCTGAAAGAGCGCCGAACGTCTACACACTGAAAAAAAATACCGTAAAATTTACGGTTTTAAACTGGCAGCTGGGTTGGTTGTGCAAAACCGTTAAAGTTACGAAGTAAATCCGTAGTCACAACGGTTTTTTACCATATGAGATCAAGTTTCCTCCGTAAAAACTACGAGTAGTTTGAATATGGTAGGCGGAAGAGGGAGTTGAGATGTTTTCCTCCTGCACCCGAAGTGACGTCATCGACTGAGTTGAGTTGAAACGTGCTGATGTGAACTGAAGTGAGTGACGTCATCTTTCCAACTTAGAGATTTTCATCATTTCGCGAATTATCTGGAAAGTTAATTAATTTATTTACTTGGACGATTTCGATGCAGATGGTGACAAAACTTCAAACTCCTCAGAGCCGGGGATCGAACCCGCGTTCAAGGAGTTGGCAAGCAGTCGCTCTAACCACTAGACCACCGGGGACCTCATACAATAAGGTAAAAATAATCTATTTGAGTTTTAAAGTCACTATAGCTCTAGTGGCGCCACCTAGTGGTGTAAAAATCAACTATTGCCAGAACACGTGTATATATAAAATCGAATCGCAGTTTTATTCGCACAATGTTCGAAACCATAAAATAGTTGCTGAAAAATAAAAGCAAGTGTAGAAAATAATCTTAAAATGATTTAAGAAAAGGGAAAGTTATCGTACGGAAAGCAATACCGTATGACGAAAAATATAATTTGAACTGGCGGTTTTAAACCGTTTATGGTTGGATCGGAAAACGGCGAAACACCGTTTTGTCAACAAAACAGTTTTAAACCGTCAAATATACGGGAAAAGTCCGAAAAAAAACGGATATTTTTTACAGCGCAGGTTTTTCAAAACTGAATTACTGGTACAGGACGTGATTAGCAAATGTTTTTATTATTGATTCCGTAAGGTCGTTGAAATTTCAATAAAGAAAAATCGGCGTATGTGGAAAAAAAGGAAAGTTTTCAAATAATTCCAGTGGTGCTGCAATTTTGTAGTTGCTATGGACGAGCCACTAATATGGGCATATTCGTTTTGTGAAAGTTTCAGTTACAATGCATCGTTTTTAATTTCTGCATTTTTATAATTCGAAACTTTATTCCCTTGCAGCGCTACGGTTACGGAGGTTGGCTGCGTATAGAGCATTCGCTTCGAGACAAACAAAAAGCTGCCTTATACAAAGATGACGGCCAGTTTTTCAGAGCTATCGAAAGTAATTGCTGGTCTCCCGAAGACAGATTGGAGGATATGAACAAAACAGGTGAGTTTCAACCTTTCTTCAAGAATTCCACCAGTGGAAACAGAAGGAAGAGAATGAACATAAGCATTCAGTTTGAGAGCTTAAAGATTATGAGTTGATCATAAAATGTGGAACGAAAATAACGAATAGTAATAGAGAGGGATAGTGGTTGACAATTGACCACATGCAGTGGCGAATCCAGGGGGGGGGGCTATCGGGCTACAGCCCCCCCAGAGCCAAGCCAGAATTCTTGATTTAAGTTAACATCATTACAACTGTTTTTTTTTTCTTAATTTCTCTCTTTAAAAAAATAATAAAAACGTTTCAACATTGCTTTCTGGCTTGAAAGGCTCGAAAATTTTGTTACTTTTGTAGTCATTCCACTTGTACTTGTAGCATTGACGCGGTCGAAGACTTTTTTTGGTTAGTTATTTCATTGTAATTTTTATTAAATTATCGAAAGTATTGTTTTGTTCTTTATGATTCTTATTGTCAGGTGATTAAAGTCTATACAGTTAAAGAGTTTTATTTTACTTTAGCCTTGAAGTTTGACATTTATCACTACGATTCAAAGTTTTTATGACATCAGCCCCCCCCCCCGACCGGAATCCTATATTCGCCACTGATCACATATTCCATACGGATTTCCTTGTCACTCATAGATATTTTCTCCAAAGGAATGAAGTTACTATATTTTTTATCTCAATATCACATTTTGGATCATTTATTTTTTAAATACATAACACAAATGGTTAATATTTGGGAAAATGATAAAAAGTTAAATTCTATCAACTGCAAAAAAAAGTTTTGGAGCCATTAGTATATTTTTCTACCAAAATTTTCTCTTTTATTATATACAAAAATTTTATCTTTTTGATATATGCAATCCAGAAATCATACAAATTATTTACATTCAAACTTTGGCTACTTTAACGTGCAGTTCTGCAAAAAATGAGACACTTGCTAATAATTTTGTGGCTGTGCAAAGATGGGATTTATAAGAAACCTTGAAGAATGACAGCAAGGACTTGAAATCAACTTTCTAGCACCCCAAAGATGTACTTCTGTTCTATCGTAAATTGTATACTAAACATACTTCACTGCTCTAAATTGATGGAAGCAGTGGCGAATCCAGGATTCGGGTCGGGGGGGGGGCTGAGGTCATAAAAACTTTGTATCGTCGTGATGAATGTCAAACCTCAAGGCTAAAGTAAACCAAAACTCTTTAACTTTACAGGCTTTTCTCACCTGACAATAAGAATCATAAAAAACAATACAATACTTTCGATAATTTAATAAAAATTACAATGAAATAACTAGCCAAAAAATGTCTTTGCCCGCGTCAAAGCTACAAGTACAAGTGGAATGACTACAAAAGCAGGAAAATTTTCGAGCCTGTCAAGTCAGAAAGCAATGTTGTCACGATTTTATTACTATTCTTTTAAAATGAAAATTAAGATCAAACAGTTGTAGTGATTTTAAATTAAATCAAGAATTTTGGTTTAGCTCTGGGGCGGCTGCAGCCCGATAGCCCCTCCCCTGGATTCGCCACTGGTCGTGATGAATGTCAAACCTCAAGGCTAAAGTAAACAAAAGCTCTTTAACTTTACAGACTTTACTCACCTGACAATAAGAATCATAAGAAACAATACAATACTTTCTATAATTTAATAAAAAATACAATGAAATAACTAGCCAAAAAGTGTCTTCGACCGCGTCAAAGCTACAAGTACAAGTGGAATGACTACAAAAGTAGGAAAATTTTCGAGCCTGCCAAGCCAGAAATCAATGTTAAAACGTTTTTATTATTTTTTTTAAAGAGGGAAATTAAGAAAAAACAATTGTAATGATGTTAAATAAAATGAAGAATTCTGGCTTAGCTGTCGGGGGGGGGGGGCGGTAGCCCGATAGCCCCCCACCTGGATTCGCCACTGGAGAGGGACAAAGCCAGATTATCCAATGGGCTGATTGGGCTAGGGGCACCAATGGCTGATCCAAGAGCCCCTACAAATTGACTATCATGATGTTATTTTAATTTTGAGACAAAAAATATCTATTTGATTATAATTTTAAATATTAAAAAGCGCCTATCTGCCAAATTGTGTGGCGTTCATGAGTGAACAGGGGATTTCTGTTCTTGCTTCTCAATTATTCTATTAGGTTCTACAGGGTCGCAGACGCTCAAATTCTTAGTTATTGTTCTCATGGGGCGCCAAATTACTCCATCCCGGGGCGCCATCTGGAGTAATTTGGACATCTGTTAAGCCGACCCTGGAGAGGGATGAAATCATATACGCTTAATAGGTCTGTATTTGGTCATGTAGGCGGTCATCAAGCAAGAGTGATTGATTCCATAAAAGAATACGGTACTTACGTATTAACGCCACAGAGGCTACAGATTTGGCGGTTTTTGTACTTACGTATGAACGCCAATTTAGCGGTTTTTGTGAACAAGATTGCTCTCTATTGGCGCATTACCGCCAATCTGTAGCCTCGGTGGCGTTAATACGTAAGTACCAAGAATACACAATTAATCAATCTAATTCGTTATATTATTAAGATTAAGTTTACATTTTGAAGATTCATTATTTACAACTATATACAATTGAAACAGTTATAGTCCGTCATATGATAAGGATGGCACTCATTAGCATCGTATATCGTCTTTCAAATCGTCGCGTCGTTTCATATCGTGTTTTGGTCTTGAGAAAGCAAACCAACCTCATTTACACCGCCTCGTCGTCTACTGTTCTCGGCAGCTTGATTCTCTGACGTCACTCGCGATGGCAGCGCCATCTACAGGTACTCGGCTGCGGATGGTGGCCCACACTCATATATATTTTTTGAACGGAATATTTTGGGAGAACGGAAGAAAATGCAATTCCAGACTTCTGTTTATCTGATTACCTGATTCACCTGAGAGAAAGTTTATGTTTGAAAAGTAAAGAATCTTCTTTTTTATTTTTAGGACTAACATGTCTTCAAACGTAAGCAGTAACTTTTAGGAAAATATGGAAATCGTTTTATATTATGCTTCTACATACGCATTTAGCATCCAAAATAAAATACGAAATTCTTGCAGGAATCATTATTTTATTTGTTTGCGAAAGTGCATACTTCAAAAAAAATTATCCCTTGCTTAGTCTAGAAGCATTCCAAAGGTATTCATTCGCCTTTTTTAAAAATATTTCCCAGTTGCGTATAATAATTGAATTGAAAATTAACGTTGTGTATCATAAATATTCACATTTTCTTTAATATTTCCTGATAGTTTTTTTTAAAAGTCAATTTTTCTCAAATATTCTCTTAAAAAAACCTTGCATTTTTTAAAGATAATATTCTCTTTTCTGTTATTAGGTGTTAATGTCCAGTTACTGTCCACTGTTCCAGTGATGTTTAACTACTGGGTAAGAGTTTAAGCCTTTAAAGATTCGTTTCAAATTAATACAAGTCTGTCCATAATTTTTTTAGCCGTTTCATTACTGAGCTTCCTAATCACTGACTCTAACCTTTCTGAAAGTTAGTGCATGTAAATGCATATGATTTCAAATAAAATCTTTCAAGACGTAAAATAATTTAGGTATTTCTAAACAATTTATAATGGAGCAATTCCTCTCTTTAATGTTTTATCACTATATTAGTTCGGTTTTCAAATCGTCAAAACTGTGCTGGTTTATTTAATTTCCTTTTTCCACAATACTTTCCTTTCATGTCTTTGTACCTGAACCTAATACCCAGATAGCAATTTTAGTTTGCAGCAGATTTGCAGATTGCACTGCAAATCTGCAAGCTTACAGCAAATTTGACACGACAAGAGTGCAAGTGTGAAACAAGTTTGCAACAAGTTAACGCAAGCTTCGAAGTCACCATGGGACGAACTTGCAGCAAGCTTGCATTGCAAATTCATTGTAAATTATAGCAAAAAACAGAGTACGAACACAACCCGGGATAGAACTCGCGATCTACGGTACCGAAGCAAACGCGCTAACCGTTCGGCCAGTTAAACTCTGCGAGGAGGAGATAGATTTCGCTAATACATCGTTCGATTCGATTCGTATACGATTTATTTTAAACTATTCTCTTGATTTCATTAATTTTTTGAGTTGAGAATATGATTTGAAGTCAAAGAGAGAGAGATTTTTGCTAATAACTACGTTTTGCTAGTAGAATAAATTATGAAATTAGAGTTCAAAAGTAATTACTTTAAAATGGGACAAAAAGGATAAGTTATTGTTTTTCAACAAACATTGACTGTTTTTTCGGTTTAATTTTGTTTATAAATGTTAAAATTTCAACATTAAGAAATAGGCGATATAATTTTCTTTAAAGTAAAAAACTTTTAGTAAAATGATGGAAAATGTTTGAAAATTTTTTTTTATCAAAAAGTTAGTTTTTTTACAAATTATCTTTGATTTATTGAATTAATAAAAAGAAGGACGGTCTAGGAGATGCTATTAAAAATCGTATGTTTTTTTTAAATAGAGACAAAGATAATTATCTCTTTGTGCTATCTTTGCATTAAGCTTTTTTTGCAAATTTGTATTGCAAAGGAGGTGGCGCTATTTGTCAGGGTGAACTTGCAGCAGGCTTTCAATGCAAAGAATGTGGCGCTAGTTGTCACGGCGAATTTTCTACAAGTTCGCTTCAAGTTTGACGCGTCAAATTTGCTATGACAAGGTAATATCAAGTCAAAATCAAACTTGCTGAAAACTTACGTGCTATCTGGGTATATGGCTGTCATCTCAATAAATTTCCATGTATCAAAGTCGTATCCTTAGTGTTAACCGAATGCATTTTTATATTTACGTCTGTGCATAAATTTTGAAATGTCGATACCGTTTTCAGGCGAAACCTGAAGATACATTGGATCTGTGCCGCTTTCTAAACGACCACCTGGCTTCTGTGGTGAAAGAATATCCCAAAAGGTTCGTTGGAGCGGCCACAGTACCCCTTCAGAGTCCAGAACTCGCTGCTGAAGAACTCAAAAGATGCGTTGGAACTCTGGGTATTCCGTCGGTCATGATTGGCTCGCACGTCAATCAGTGGAATTTAGACGAAAGGAAACTAGACCCTTTCTATAAGGTAGAACTTGTCGGTGCATTTATTGGTCTTTTCCTCTGTGGTTGTGATTGTAAATTCTGTCAAATGTTTTTTTATCATGTCTGTCTGTAAATGTCAAACTCTTCAAGGTATCCGACTGCGTTCGGAGACATTTTTTTTGAAAAATAACTTATATATATATATTAACGTTATTTTTCAACTGCATATGTTTTGAAACTATGAAAATATTGTAAAATTAAGCTTTCAAAATAATATTTTTTTTAAAAACTGAGAAATTTGAAGAAAAATTACTAAAATATTTGCCATACGCTAACATCCATAGACGATATCATATTCAAGATATACATAAATCCTTATAGGAGTACATTTTTATGACAGTTATCTGTGTTATGCTCTAAAATGTTTCTTGTACTTCAAAATAGTTTTGAGATATAGCTGAACATAGTTTCTAAACTGGTGATTTTTCATAAAAAAATGCTTTTCGTTTATGTTTAAACACTTAAAAATATTACTTGATTTTAAAATTGACCTTAGTTTTTAGAGGAAAACACCAAGCATATTACAGTAAACAATCTCAGAAAATCTCATATCAGTACTTTAATAACTGTTTGAGAAATCATTGTTACGGTCGACAGTTTTCCTCAAAAGTATCATTTCTCAGAAAACGTATTTAATATTTTCATGCAACAAAAAATAATGCTTACAGTTCGGTAATAAAACAGATGTAACTCCATTTGTAATTCACGTAGAGTAAAAAGTGAGACAGTTTTAGAAAGCTGATTAAACAGGCTAAAAAATTTAGTCACAATTTTTTTTTATATATAATTTCATCAAAAACGACGATTTTAAACCAGTCGGATACCTTAAGAGCGTGTTGCCCAGACAAGGCATATATTTGTTCTGATTCAGTAATTTCTCCAGTTTAAGTTTTGGGTTTTTTCATAAGTTTAAACCATGGGGGAAGGGGAGAATTTAAAGTTGTTCGGGGTATGGCATTCGCGTGGGTTCCCAGGGCCTTGTGGTGGAAATTGTTGTACTCATCCACCCTGCACCCACCCAACTGGTTAGATAACTCTTGAGGTAATAGGCACCAGGGGTGTGGGGTGCCGTCATGTCAACGACCAAGTCAGTGGTGTAACTGCAACTTTTGCCGCCCTTCCATAACTAGTTACATAAACCTCAAAATAAAAATAAAGAAATTCCAGGGAAAAAAAGTATTTTATTAGCATAATTCGTTGTTTAGCGCCTTCCATCTCTGCAGATAGGTTGCGAAACTGCGCGTCCACCACCAGTCTTTCTTAATTTCACATATCGGCAGTTTTTAATTTCAAATATCGGCAGAAAAGTACGAATTAATTGCATTAGTTAATATTTTTATGTACACACTAATTGATTGAGCAACTGCGGCTGCTCTTCTTATTTATAAAATTGTTTTCCTGCGTTTTGCCGTCCCTTCAAAAGTGCCTCCCCCTCCGTCACCCTTTAACTACGCCACTGGACCAAGGAAAAAATTGCTCATTTTCTAATGAATTAACAGTTTTATGTTCACGACTCATGAAGGGAAATTCCCGGTTCCTTTCACTGGAAAAGTATATAAAATATTCAATAATAAATTGCCATTTTTCTTGTATTGTGAATTTAATTTTTGCTGCAGAGAAATTTTTAAACTTTAAAAAAAAAATTGCTTCCAACTTTTCCGAACTAAAATAATAGAAATTTTCTTAATTTCTCTCTTAAAATATCAGGTTTTAAACGAGGCTAACAATCAGAGAAAACTCTAGGCAAATATTCTTCTTTTAGCAAACTGAAATATTCAGATCATAAACAGTAGGCTCAAGAAATTATGTATTTCAAACCCATGTAGCATTACACGCTCCACGATACTGTACAATATTGTTCGATAACCAGGCCCCGATTTACCATAGGGCCAACCTAGGCCATGGCCTAGGACGCAACAATCGGAGGGCGCAAATATAGAAGAAATTACAATAAAACATTCACAAATTTCAGTATTGTTTTGGAAAGACCATACAAAACACTGTTTCTTAGGCATATCCATTCACATTAAATAAACTGGCAGCACATTTACGTTGCCTATCTCTACAGTTGGGATGAATGCAGGGGAGAAAGCGCAGAATTAAGTGCTTTGGCCTAGGGTATAGAAATGTATAAATCCGGCCATATCGACAACATAAAATATCATACAGTATTTTACAATATCTTACGTGTAGGAATTGTATTTTCCCAGTCTAGCTCAAAAGCGTAAGTTTAATTCCTTCCCAATAATAATTCCTTACTTTCCGTACGCATTTGAATATTGTGGTGTGAGCAGAAAGATATCGAATGATAAGGATCACGCGCTTTCTCACGGTAATCACGTGATGGGTGGGTGTAGGCTCTCCGTTAAAACCCAGTGTAATGTTTGAATCTGCATAAGATGACTTTTTGAAATCAAGCAGACATGCGGTAAATGCGAGCATGGGCAACGAGCTACGGGGTTTCATCCCTGTTAGCACGGCGATGATGGGCGATGGCTGCACTGTAATGTACTGTATCTGTAATGTAACCTATAACTAAGATGTAACTCTAATTAAACCCTTAACGAAGTATAAGTTGATAACTTAAGTAAGTAACAACCCTAAATCCTTCTTGTCTAAAATGTAAATAATACCTATGTAGATACTTTTCTCATTTCATATTTTGTTGTTCTAATATTAATTAATTTAGTTTCTAACTCCTGCTTCTCATCCTTTATCTTTGGCGCATTTACCCCTAGAGTGCCCATAAGATAATGCTCTTTTCTATAAGTTATGTTGGCTTCGGCCGTAATCATAATAATTTCTACATACAGTTTTACAAATAGTGTACTATAATGTACAATATATATGTGCTACTGGAAATGACATTATAATGGAATAGGAATGGCAATGAAAATAACTATTGAGGGGTGGAGCCGTTTAAAATGTGTGCTGTACTTTTAGATGGGTTATGTTCCACAAGCTTGATTGACTTTTCTCCGTCTCTTCCAGACAGCCGAAGATCTGTCTTGTCCGGTGTTCATCCACCCGTGGGACATGGAAACTGGTGGAAGAATGAGCAAATACTGGTTGCCTTGGCTAGTCGGTAAGATCTTATTCAAACGGAAAAAGATAATGTGTCTTCAGGAAAATGCAAATTCTGCTGTTAATTTAAATTTGATAAAGATAAAGATAATGATATCGGAATTTTTCATTTCGTGTCGGTTCTTTGGTGGAAGAGTAGCGGGATGAAGGCCCGATTCCACCAAGAATCCAGCGAATAAGTGGGCCTGGTGTCAAACGACCATACGATGGTATGGTATAGAAGCTTGGAAAGATGGTGCCACTACCCGTGCACATTTGCAGAAAATGTGATTTTTTCTGGATATTATCTTGTCATGACAAACTTTACGCGACAAGTTTGCAGCGAAATTCCTGTAAAATAACACAGCATAATCGACCGACCCACTTGCAAAACAAGTTTGCTGTGAAGTTGATACAGCACACTTACACACCACGACCTGGATACAGCTGTATATATCTGATTTTGATTCTTTGTCTCTGTTTTAAAAAACATCCGAATTTTAATAACATCTGCTAGACCGTACTTCTTTTTATTAATTCAATAAATCAATGATAATTTGAAAAAAACTGACTAGGTCTTTTTATAAAAAAAAATATTACTTTTGAAAAATTCTCCATCCCAACTTTTACTAAATATAGAACTCACACTTTAAAGAAAGCTATATATCTCCTTTTTCTTAAACCTGAAATTTTAACGTTCATAAACAAAATTATGATCAAACCCCAAAAACAGTCAATGTTTGTTGAAAAATAATAACTTACTTTGTGTTCCATATTTTTAAAAGTAATTATTTTTGAGCCCTCATTTCGTAATTTATTCCATTAGCAAAACGTATTTATTAGCGAAAATCGCTCTTTCTCTCTCTGTCTCTCTTTGACCTCAAATCATATTCTCAAAATTATAAAATATTAAATCAAGAAGACAATTAAATCTGAGATTTAGCTCAATCTATCTTCGGCGATCAAGGTTTATCTGGTGCAGTGGTTAAGGCGACAGGTTGGTAACTGAATTGTCCAGGTTTCGAATCCAAGGTTCGTATGAGCATTCTCTTTTTGCTACTGGTTTGCAACGAGCTTGACGCGACAAGTTTACAGCAAGTTTGACGCATTCGTCGCTTTTGCAAACTTGTTATGAACTTGCGGTCCTGCCGTGTCAAACTTGCTGCAACTTTGCTGCAAACTAAAATTTCTATCTGGGTAAGTGTCAAAATGACGAGGTCCATCCCGAAATATGCCCCCCTGTAGCTTTAAAACGAGCTATTAATCTTAACTTAATCCTCTTCAGTTTCAATTAAAATGTACTTCGGGATATGTTGTATTTTCGGTAAAATAACCGATAATAAAAAAATTTAGATTAAAATACGATGTTAAATCATGCTTAAATTGTATATAGTCCAGTCGAATTGTACTTTGACACGGAAAAAATACACAACAGCAATTTTATTGCTTTAAGTTGTTGGGAAGGCAATGCAAAACATGGCACTATATTTTGTACTCGGAGATCGAACCGGATAAGGGGGGGGGGGGTGAGGAGGTATGAAATTAGAAACATCGGATTTTTACGTTTAAATAAAAAGGTATTAATCTGAGAAGAAAAGTTATAGGAATTAAAAACCTATCAAATGAGCCATAGAGCCCTAAGATAGCTTAAATAGATCAGAAGTAAATTTAAAAAGACCGTAAATTTACAAAAATATTTTTAACCTTTTCAGTTTGAGCGAAATGTTTTCAATTTTACTACAGTACATATTTGATAGGATGGAATATCTGGTAAAAATTTCATATCGATGCCTGTATTATTTTTTGAAAAATTCAACTTTTTCGAAAAAAACAGGGTCGTCGGAAAATGGCTATAAGTAGTTTTCTATAAATCCAAATTTACGGCGAGGACGCAAATTCTATTCTTAAAGCTTTATTCTACATTTTCAAATGACATCTCTCTCTATATGGTCGGTTTTTAAAAAATAAAAATGGCGAAAATTAACTTTGAAATAATAATTATGCGTCAATTATTAGCCTTGAACGCATTGAGTCATCACGAAGAACGAGAATTCCAAACATTTCTCTCAAATTGAAAAAAAAAAATTAAAATGTTTTTGGAAATTTACATTCTTTTTTAAATTTACTTCTGACCTGTTTAAGCTATATTAACTTTTGCCGGCTCATTTTATTGGGTATTTCATTACCTATAACTTTTCAATTTAAACTTTCCCTCTTAGATTAATAACCTTTTATTTAAACGCAAAAAAAAAAACGGTTTCGAATTTCCCTTCCCCCTCCCTCCCCCCCTTATCGGGTTTGATATGCGGGTAGTATATTCCCATTCCTTACTTGATTTTGAGTATGGAGGAAAATTGAGCGATTTCATTGGCCCACTGCTACGAGACGTCATACGCGCACTCGCGTAGCTTATAGAATTTGGAGGCAAATTATCAGTTATAATATCCATGCGAATATGCTCTGGCAAATCCATCTTTATCGCGAGTTAAAAAGGAGAAAGAAAAGGCACTCGATAAAACACAAACGAAAGTTCGTAGTTCAATAAAGGCGAAGTTCGAAAAGAACGAATAGCAACCTAAGCAAATTCGAAGTTCGCGTTTTGTGACGTCACCCCTTCGCGAATTGAAGTGGCGCAGCTAACCAATGAAATCGCTCTATTTTCCTCCATACTCAAAATCAAGTAAGGAATGGGAATATGCGTCCGGGTACAAAATATTGTTCCATGTTTTGTATGGCCGACCCAACAACTTCAAGCAATAAAATTTCTCTTATTTATTCTTTCCACATTTTGATATTTTTCAAGACAATTTGACTGGACTAACAGCTAAAAGGACCAATGTGGGGGAAAATCAGCATATTATGCATAGAATAAGAAATTAATTATATTTTTTTGCATTTTTGCTCTGAGATCAACTGCCTAAGACGAAAATAAAGTCACGTTATTCAGGCAAACTTTTTTAAAAAATTTCTTCTATTTTTTGTTTTTAAATTCTATTACCCCGCTCTTTAAGGTGTTTTGTAGTTTTGATTCTTTTCAACTTTTTTTTCTTCTACGTTTTACTGTGTACATAAAAATATACAGAGTATTGAAGCGATTTGCTTCTCGGGCATGTTATTGCTGAAATGTAAAAAGGTTTGCTGTTCTTTAAGGAGCTCAAATTCGACAAAAAGGCAGCACAATTAGTTTAAGAGTAGCGATCTCTTTCTGTGCATCCATATTTCTTTCTCGGACTTTGACGCCTTCTATGGCAAAATCATGAATTTTATATTATATAGAAAGAATATATACATTGAGTGACCAAAATATTAGGAATGACACTCATTCAAATTTCGACGTCCCTGCAGCACCTGCGCTGACATTATGAACTTAATATATATTTAAAATAATACGGTAAAACCTTCAGACAATCCGCCAGCCCCAACCACCCGACCGATTTCGATAATTTTTATTTCGTATGAAAGCTTATAATGTCTAGATATGTCATCAAGAATCGTCTGGCCCCCATTTTTGAACGAAATCGAAAAAACATTTCTCCGCCATATATTCTCTATATGTTTTATCGATTTCGTTCGAAAATGGCGGTGGTGGTGGGGAGGAAGGCGACCCTTGATGATATATCTAGACGTCATAAGCTTTAATAAGAAATAAAAATCATCGAAATCCGTCAAGTGGTTGGGGCTGTTGAACTTTCTGAAGGTTTTACCATATTGTTTTAAATATATAGATCCCAACAGTTCCATCACAATGGCGTGTCAAAAGTATTGTAAAATACCTATTGTAGGTGATGGAAACTGTTTATTTAGGGCGATATCATCCTGTATTTATGGATCTGAAGACTTTCGTGCCGAAATTCCTTAAAAAGTCATACAAAACATTACAGCTAGTGGGGTTTATTGAAAGATTTTACAATTTTAAAGGAATCTGTTGCCTACAAAGAATATGAAATCTACCGTGGTTTTATGGTATGTTCCATTGATTTCCACGCAGTATTTAAAACTGAAAAAAGTAGTGGCTGAGAGCCTCGAAGCAACGAGGTGGCAGGGGCAGTGCTGAGCAAAGTGGGTGCTGACTGCGAACCGTCCGGAGGGCGGTGAGAGCTGCTAGTTAGTTATTAAAACGCTTAACCCTTTAGCGTTCATTGGTTTCGCAGTGAAACCACACAATGAGCATTTTTTACTGCGCATGGGCGAAAGATAGCGTAATTTTTTCTTTCATAACTTCAGCGCTAAAGGTCAACTTATATAAAAATTCCAGTTCAATACCGTTAGTATTCATCAAGATATCGGCAATGCAAGAGCTAAATTGCTCTCGCTCTCTCAAAATGATGAGGGTTCTTGCACAAATTGATATCTTTTAAAATTGAATCTTCCAAAGTAATATTGAATTTTATGAACGATGAGCATCCTGAATACTCACGTATACTTATAAATTAAATACATAATTAAATTGCATTTTGATGATAACTTATTAGGAGGAAAAATTTCCCGTTACCGTTTATTGATTTCACTGCGAAAGCACAAATTTCTTGAAAATAAAAAATGCTAATTTTTTTCCTTCACATATTTATTATCAGCTTACATGTCTAATACTCATTTTTTAAATAAATTTAGTAATTTTGAAAAAGAAACATATAGTGAACTTGAAACGCTTAACCTAGTCAGAAGCTCCAGTAAACGTTGCATTTCTCCTGTAAACAAGATATTTCAGTGACTTGGAACCAGGCGTGATTGTGGGCGACTGAAGGACCATTGCAGCTATGTTTTTGGCTTTTCCCATACAACAGTGGCTGGGGTCTTCAAATAATGGCAGCTAAGACAAAAAAAACTTTGGGCAAAATGCGGAATTGTGGACGGAAATCACTTGTGAACGAAAGAGGAGCTAGATGACTGACACATATTGTGTGCAGTAACAAAAAGGCTACAATGCACCAAATTGCAGGTCAATGCAACTAACGATCGTTACAAAGCATATCCTAAAGCAGGTCAATACAACTAACGATCGTTACAAAGCATATCCTAAAGCAGGTGCTGGTGATGTTTCAGTGCCTTCTACACCTCTCACCTACTTGGAGCTGTTCTCTAGAGCTAAAAGCAGGAATAAAACTTTCTGGCTCATTCCACCGGTGCATCACTGGGTTCTCGAGCAGGTGGCTGTCTATCAATTGACTGCAGCAGACGCGACTAAACAACTCTTACTCGCTTCCTTAGTGGGCATATCAGGAGTGGGACTTTCTCTGATAATTCTAAGTGTTTGGAGATCTGCCCAAAATGTGCTGCAGAACAGGCCACACCTGATCATATTCTTGCATGCCTGGGGCTTTCCCAACAGGATCTTGTTTCTAATCCTCTATTGACTTTTGATTTCTTCAGAGTATACAGGCTCATGGACCTGATATAGCTCTGCTGATCTTCGGGGATCATCAAAAACACAAAGCATATCCATGCTGTCTATATGACGAATTTTGGCAACAAATTGGTTTTAATAGGCGGTGACCAACAAGAGATCATTTGATTTCGTACCAAAACCGAAAAAGAGGCTTACGGTCACGCTTTCACAGGATAAGGAACACCGGCGTTGGGCATTTGCTGAATGGGAAAGGTTGTTTGCTCCGATAGGTGTTATTTGTCGGGGTGGTCGGTCTTCCAGTATTACCCGGATGCTACGGCAGGGCTGGGCTTTCTTTTACATTATCCCCTGAAGACCACTACACATTGAGAATGCGTCATATTTTTGGTACTTTTCCGTTAGACGGGGGCAAGCGAAAAATCGCCAAATAATGTAGAATTCCGCCAAATTTTGGCGACATTTGCGCCCGGCGACTTGGCTCGCGTTTGGTTCACAATTGGCGACATCATTTTAGCCGGGCGCAAGCGAAAAATCGCCAAATAATGTAGAATTTCGCCAAACTTTGGCGACATTTGCGCCCGGCTAACGAAAACGTACCATATTTTTAAACGCGGTGTTCATGAACAGAAAGTTCATTTGAACGGAATTTTAACAGCAAATAGTTGTGCCTAGCGAAAGATTTTATTACAATATTTTTTATCGCATACGCATTAAGAGCACCGTATTTTTCCTATTTCAGGCATGCCTGCCGAAACGACCACTGCCATTTGCAGCGTCATATTCGGAGGCGTCTTGGAAAGATTTCCCAATCTGAAACTGTGCTTCTCTCACGGAGCGGGCGCTTTTCCTTACACACTGGGGAGGATCGAACACGGATTTCAGGTACGGGGAAGATTTCCTTCCCCTCACATTATACTATTTATTTGAAATAGATGCGAGACCAGGGTTCATACTATATATATGATAGTAAAATTCAGGAATTTCTAAGGATTTTTACAGGAGTACAGTACAGAAAATTCAGGAGATAACGTGATAAAAAATCAATTGTAGGGGAGAAGGGGGTAGTGTGGACAATTTTTATAAAATTGGGAAAAAAGTATACTAAATATCAATTCTCCCATCTTTCCCGATTGCTGTGACTCGGAACATGCGCGATAGACTCTTTCGGCACTAAGTAAGGTCAGAAGTAAGAATTCCGGATTCCAGCGACTTTCTATCAATAAGAAAAAACGAAAACGTCATATTTTTATGTTTTATTATATCTTTTGCTCTTCGATTGTAATTTTTCAGGAGACAAAAAGAAATATCAGGATAAAAAACACAATTTTCAGGAGTTTTCAGGGCCCTTAGGAAAAAAAAAGCAAAATTCAGGAGTTTTTCAGGAGGAGTACGAACCCTGGAGACATAACTTTATAGGTAGCATTTCTGCACAGGTAATTATCGAGCCATTTTACTAAAATTAACATTTGCGAGAAAATTGCTTTTTTCCCAAATGTCTCTATTATAACAATAATATTGGTGTACTACTGAAATATATTGTATCCTGTTAATTCCTAGTTTTAAACAGTAAAAATGAAATAAAAAATTAATTTTTCCCGCAAAAAGCGGGGGACGGCTGCCTGCTGCCCCCCACTGTGCGCGTTAGCGTAGCTCTTTCGGAAAACGAGTCAATTGAAGTTGGACACTGATTGATTAGCAGTTCAGCTGCTGTTTTCCAATAATAATAATAAAAATAAGGAACCTACAACTCGAAGGAACTGTTAGGTTAAATGAGTGGGCAGAGGCGCAGGTGGAAGAATAAGACCAGGGATTATCAAACAAACATTTATTCAACACAGACACAGGACAAAAACATCAAGACAGTAATACGAACACATCACAGTTCGGCTGCGGAACTTCGTGATCTGGTGAGAAGTTAGACTTGCAGCCGCCCACTACACGTACTTGGAGTCACGTGAGCATTGGCTGCATCCGGGTATTAACAGGAACATACCTTCTTAAAGAGTTGCAATAACTATTTTCGTATTTAAGAACGTTACAGCACACCTTGACGTAGATTTAACATTTAAATCTTTCCTTTTTCATCTGCCGACCTAGTGTTTCCTTCGAGAATCAATCTTTTCTATGTTTTGAATGGTCGGAAAATTTCAGTTCTAAAAAAAAAAAACATTGTCACTTAGCAGCTCTAGATAATCTTGAAGGGATCATCGCTCTTGATTTAATATGTTACGACACAGTGTTTAGGTGAAATTGATGCCTTAAAAATAGATATCAAATTTCCCATTTTGAAAATAAGAAATGCAAAAGTTACCTACGAATTGCATTACCAGTAGCAGCGATTGGCCAGCAAAAGTGGAAGGGGGGATTTATAGACATCTGAAAGTACCCCCGGAGTATGGGAGTAGACAACAAAATTTAAAAATCTAGTTACAAAATTATCTAGCTTTTCCGGACATTTTGCTTTTTTATAATTCCTAGCTAAAATGAAATAAAATTGTAATTTTTCCCACAAAAAGTTTGTGGGGTAGCGACTGCTCCCTTCGACTCACCGCCACTGCAGATTACATAGAGAGAGATTTTGAAAACTCACATACGTGTATATCCATAGAGATATAAAACCCAAAAGAGATCCACAAAAATAAACATAGGAAGAATTACTTTTAGAAATGTACAAAAAGTGCGATTACTCACAAAAGATTGCTTTCAGTGTGTGTTTCTTAAGTATTTTAGTATGTTAACTTGTCAAATGATAAAAGTTGAATTTCAAATGAGCAGTTCCTATAAATTATCCACTTTTTTAATAATAGAACTTAAAGCATTTACACATCAAAAAACAAAGGAGAGTTTTATTTATTTCCCAAAAATTCTATATCTAGTGGAATTTACAGTTCATGATATTTTTTACAGGTCAGGCCAGACTTGTGTGCAGTAGAGAATAATGTGCCTCCTCACCAATATTTACCAAGGCTATTTTCCGATGGTTTGGTTCACAGCCCAGATGCCTTTGATCTTCTACTGAAAGTTTTCAGTGAAGTATGTACATATTGATTGTATATGTGATCAGCATCTATCCTATTAAAATTCGAACGTCAACAGACGTATGTATGTCCTTCTATCTTCTCACGAACCACTGAATCCTGAAATTAGCCACAAGTACCAAAAGATGGAAAATAATCCAAGGAATCCATTTCGACTATTTAAATTCCGAAATTGTAATTAGTTAAAAATATATTAATTAAAAACGTCAAAATAAATAAATTGACGGGCTGCCATCTATTGGCAGCAGGGTGAATTCATTCACGGCGCATTCATTTTTTCCCCCCCATTATTAGTTTTCGCATCCGGTGTTGCATTTTTTTTATTTATTTAATGGAAGTTGGTATTTCTTTTTGAGCGAGCTTCTGTGTTTGGATTTATTAACAATGGGAAAAAATCGTTTTCCTGCATTTTTTTTTTTTTTTTGTCGTACGATGTTTCGCAACATTTACGTTTGTCGGGGGATAATATTTATGCATTTTTATCCGGTTTTTTTTTTATTATTATTCAAATACTGGCAAGACGAAAATCTTGAATATAAGGATGTTGAAAGATATGTTTCTGGTGTTTAATTTATCAGTTTGGTGTACTATTAAATTGTTTATCGTTTCTGTTTTTTATTTCGTTTTATTTTTTCTTTTGCAAAACAAGTATCTTGCTAATCTGTTTTAATTTATAAGCATAAGAATTCTCGCGTTTTCATTCAAACCAAACTGCTTTAAGGTAGTAAAAAGGCTGAAGGAACTGAAAGTTTCAATCCAACAAGAGAGGATTCAGAACAGATTTACGTTTGTTGGGGTAGCTTAGTGACAATATTTGTAGGGGAAAAAACAGAGGCGGGTATTTCAAAAAATGTGGATTCCGAGAAACGCTGTGTTATTAACTATAAGGTAATTAAAAGTTTGGATTTAAACAATATAGGATTCAAAGGATTGTTAATGTTTTGGCGGGAACGTAACGTTTACGTTAGCGACAATATGTGTAAAAAAAATAAACCGGAGGTGGGCATATGAAAATTAGTAATAAAAAAACTAGATTTGTAAGAATATTTACATTTGTTGGGGAAAGTAAGTGACAATATTTGTTGGAAAAAAAAAAAACGGAGCCGGGCATATGAAAAAATATGGATCCCAAGCCCTCACGTGATCTCACTTCTCTCCGCTCGGGGATATCCCATTATTCAAGATTGCCCATGCAACACCAGGACATGCAGCTAGTACATACATATTAGTCCAGGGGAAGGCTCTGTAAGTGTCATATATTATTTTGCTCGAGCCATTACTTGCGGCGATTTTTAACTGATCAAACAAAGCATTTTAGCAGATCATTACATGTGAAGAAATGTACCGATATCTATAAAATTTATACTCACAAATGAAAAGTAAAACCAGCGGGAGTGTTCTCCCCTAAACTTTCTCGTATACTTCCCCAAAAAGGTGCTGTTTCCCCTTCCCCCACGTGGCTAAAAAAATTCGAACCTACTGTTACCCAGAATCCAATGACTATCAGATGGTTTTTCATTATAGTGATTGAAAAATATCTAGGTAAAAATTCAAATTCAAAGAAATGCGTACCGATTTCCGCTCTTACCGGCTCAAGGACAAACTGACGTAATTCGCTCTATAGCTTTCGCGTGCACAGAAGATTGCTTCCAGTACGCATGCGCGTGGAGATTACTTCTGAAAAGAATCCTTTAATTATACAGACCAACAGACAGTCATCCCTTTGACGGATTTGGCCCAAAATTTTATACGGACTTACATTCATGATGATAAAACTGTGTACCAAATTTTATCCATCTAGCTATTCAAGTTTTTGAGTTATAATGTTCGCATGACCGCGGACAGACAGGCAAACTTCCCGCAGACGGATTTTGTCCAAAATTTGCCAGAAACTTACAAATTATGTTTAAACACCAAGTACCGAATTTCACCCCCGCAGCTCTAATAGTTTTGGAGTTATCGTGTTCACAGATAGACATAATTCCAAAATTGTGTTTTTCGGATTCAGGAAGGTCTGAAATGTGGAGATCCGTCAAAATCTCGAGTTCGAATATTTTGACGATTACAATACTTTCTCTTTGTATACTTCGTATACGAGAAAGTAAAAAGAGTGATTAAAGTGGATGCATATTAAAGAGACATCGGAAAAAGCAGTACATTTCTTCATTATAAGCAGAGTTCCATATAAAGCTTAGCAAAAAAAAAAATCCTCCTTTATACTCAAGCATCGAAATGAATCCTACTTTTCGTCATGCCTCTTGTTTTCACTATTGAACCGGTGACTTTCTCATACTGTAGTTATTGATCTCATATACAATATGACACAAAAACGTTTTAACCATTTATCTTCTACAAAACGGCTGCAGTTGAAATCTAACATATAATAAGATATTATGAATATAAAAAAATAAGTTATTACTGCTAATTTAAAAATTTTGTTTATTTATCTACTACAGAACAAACTATGTAAAAATATTCAATAATTTCTGTAGCTCAATACTTTTATTACAGGATAACATTGTATTGGGTTCTGACTATCCTTTTCCTCTTGGAGAGCATGTCCCAGGAAAATTAATTGAAGAATCATCACATTTAAGCAAAACTACAAAGGTGAGTTGAAAAATATGTGAAAAAAATTGGGAATCACAAATTAATATTATAATTATTATTTTTCATTTTCGCAAACCAAGTTTAAGGTTTTGATCAAGATTGTTTTAGAGCAATTTCATTCTATAGAACCTATCTACATCTTGCAGTATAATCATATAATGTGAAGATTAGTCATATTTTTTGAGAATGCTGTTTTTATTAATTAATTGAATTTACGCTACTGAAATTGCTGCAAGATAATGCAGAATCAAACATTATTTTCTTTCTACATTTACTCATAAAAATTTGTCTTTCATTCTTAGAACCGATTGACTGAGCTAATTAATATTTTATACACCAACTCGTATTTAAAGTAATTATTTTGCCAATAACACAATGCACATTTCAAACAATGTGTGTTACACTGTATTGTAGAGAAGCTTTCACAAAATAAAGATACAAAAAGGGCATTTTGATATGTTTAATACAGCTGATCAAAATACATTAATTAATTATTGTTTTCCTTTATTATATGTTAAGTGTTTTGCTCTCCCTCCCGCTGATCGTGGCACCCGCTCTCTTCCCCGGCAACTTCTGCTTGTGGCATTTGAATTTGTTGATTATGCCACATCATCAATTTATAATTTTAAAAAGACAGTATCATTTTAAAATTCAAATAGTATTGCATTAAAGATAGATAAATACAAGTAGGATTTAAAATAAGGCCGATTTAATGTGTTTTATGAAATTGCAACAAATTATCCGTTTATTTATAAATAGTGAATAATACAAAAGCTTTCTATATAATCCACCATGAGTGATTGTTGAATATCTTCAAAACATAAGTCTTGAAATTATAATATAATAAATCATATTTAAATAAAAATAAACAGTATAAAATGCTTTAATGTAATTTTTTTAAATATTGATTAATGCTTTCTTTTACAGGAAAAAACTCTTGGTATAAATGCTTTAAAATTTTTAGGTCTGGAATTGAAAGATTTTATTTGGTGAGTAGATATTTTAAGAACAAATTTAATAATAGATGACTTAATTATGATGATATAAGAACGTAACACCACTATTATCATACATATAATAATTTGGATAAAAAATTGATAACAGTAATTTTCTCTTTAATAGATATGTAAAATTTTATTTACAAAGTCCACATTTATAAAATGTGTGATCTTAAGCATAAATAACTTCGTCTTTCTGTTGAGAAGACGTGTCTTCTAGATATCGGACTGTTTTACTGTCTTGGTGTATATCTATGAGAGTTCTAATTTTTTGTTTTAAAGTTGGAATATTAATCTCTTCTTTTGCAGATATAGGAACAACAGCATCAAAGTTAATAACAGAATTTGGTCTGATTTCATCAGGAAGATGTTTGACATTACCTGCAAAACAGAAAGAATGCTTTCAAATTAATAATCTATTTCATAAACTTAAAATACATAATCATGCTTTCTTAAAATATATTTTT
>BGPR01005355.1:39408-94976 GCA_013235015.1 Araneus ventricosus
GAGTTGTTCAATTATTTTAATATTGAACTGGAATTTAATATTAAAATAATCTTAATCTTTATTACTTATGAAAATTTACTAAAATAAATCAAGAGCCTTCTGTTTTATTTAGATTATAACAATGAAGTGTTACTCAGCAGAAACATAATAACAAAATTTTCCCTTGAATTTGGTATACATATTCCTTTAAAATCAGTGACATCACCATTAATTAAGTCATGTTTTTACATCATATAAAGATCATTTAAACCTTTGAGAAAAGAGATAAACTAATGAGTGTATGGATGCTATCCATTAATAAAAAACAAAATAAAATGGATGAAAATTAGGTTGCTATATAAATGGATTAATAGGAATTAGCATTGTTAATTCAATAATTATGCCTATTATTGAGGAAAAGTAATTAAATCATTCTCCACTCCTAATATTATATCTTACACTTTTATTTCATATGATATGCTGCAATAATTTACTCAATAAATTTTTAAATAAATTTTTAACGAAAATAATATCTTGTTAACAAAATAAAAGTTAGTTACTCATTTGTCAAATAATAATATAGATTCCAAATATATTATCTAGCAGAAAAAGAATAGGCACTAAAAATAAACAAAACTATTATTTTTCAAAATGATTGGGTTTATTTCATTGAGGGGTGGGCATGAGGCAAAAATGCTTTAGAATTCAGAATACAAGTTCTACATTTTTTAGAGCATTGATTTTAATAATTAAAAAACATAAAATATACAGGGTTTGTCACAAAGTCTTTCCCTGATTACAAAAAATTATTATAAAAAAAACTATTATAATTTGGCATATGGTTGTTTCGGTACATTGCAAAGACGCTTATAAAGTTTTTAATAAAACAACTTACATCAGTAAATTTCAATGTGAGCGCCCTCGGTAGCTTGACGAATGTCGAGGCGATATTTCAATTCTCGCCATGTGTTGTCCAACATTTCGGCTGTCACACTAGACACAGCATCTGTGATCCTAACTTTGAGTGGGTTACATAAGGACGGAATGTTTGAAATGCCAGTTGAAGATACTGATACACTCAAAGTCAGGATCACAGATGCTGTGTCTAGTGTGACAGCCGAAATGTTGGACAATACGTGGCGAGAATTGGAATACCACCTTGACATTCTTCGAGCTACCGAGGGTGCTCACATTGAAATTTACTGGTGTAAGTGGTTTTATTAAAAATTTTATAAACATCTTTGCATTATATCAAAACAACCATATGCCAAATTATAATAGTTTTTTTTATAGTAATTTTTTGTATCAGGGAAAGACTTTGCGACTACCCTGTATTATTCAATACTGGGTGACATAACAATACAAGAATATAAAAAACTTACTTTTACAAAGTTTCAGTTCCTCTTTTAATTTTTGAAATTTTTGCTCTTTCTCATCCATGTCTATTTTATTTACAGCCAAAAGAGCAGGCTTCAACACAAGTTCTTCATCATATAACTCCAATTCCTACAATGATATATGGTGCAAACATAATTTGTGAATAATGAAATCAAATCGTTCATATCCGTTCACAATATTAACTATCATATCATAATTTTATAAATTCCTTTATTATCCAAATTCTAGAGCATTAAATCCAACTACAAAAGGGAAAAAAAGAAATGTAGAATGAATTAAAAGAATACATAGCAATTCTTCATGAAATGAAATATCAAAACTAAGCTTAACACAATAGATACATATTTTTAGAAACATATAGTTTAGGAATTTATACAGTTTTATGAATTAGTGATCCAGTGAAATATCAAAAGATGAATTGTGTGTATAATAAGAAAGTTATTCGTGAAAGTAAAGAAAACAGATTACATTTATGAAGGATATGATTTAAGCATAAATAATTAAGTTTTTTTGCATGCATAGACAATATAAATAAATTATAATTAGAAACTTTTTTATAGGAAATAAGAGCATCAGTTTGATTTTTCAAATTAGCATCTTGGAAACATTAACACTATAATAAATTCCACGGTCAATTATAAATTGTTATCAATTCAATTCCTTTTCTTTCAGAATAAGTTATTTTATTAAATAATTATAAGCATATCTTTTAAAATCTGGGGGGGGCCCGGGGCAAACTCGGCAAGAAATGCAATCAATGTTTTTGATTGGTATCAAATACTTGCTCAGGGTGGCTACAGAAACTGTGAAAAAAATTTCCCTGACTAAACTTACAACATTTCTTGATTTAAGGCTACTAATTATATTAGATTCCTGGCTTTCTGCCTACTCAGAATCACTGTATGTGTACCAAATACATTATTAAAAACACTTTTACCAGTTATTTAATATGAAAAAAATATATTTTTATGAAATTTAATTTTAAAAAAATGGAATGAAAATCCTAAAAAAACTATTAAAACAGTACATTACATTTCTTATAAGTAAAAAATACTGGAAATTTTAACAAAATACTGTGCTTCTAAAACTGTATAAGAATTCTAAGAAACATTAAAACTGCTCTTTGCAACACAAGTAAAATTATATTAACAGTAAAGGTTATTATGATCTTTGCTCAAAACTTTAAAACAGTTCAATAACTAATTAGTGATCCTTGCATGGGTACCAGAATAACTTGTTGCAGCATAAAAATAGTATAATTATACATACCTAATAATATATATTTTAGCAAAGATTTAAACGAGAGAAACTGCCGAAATATTACTTCAAATCTTTATTCTTTAACAAATCATAAGAAATTAATTGCTCCAATAAAAAACTTGTGCTTTTATAAATAAATATAAGTTTTTTTTTAAATTCCATTTATTATTACAAATGATGCTAGACATAAGATACTAATTTATAGATAATAACTTGAGTAACAAATAACTATTAATTTCCCCTGATTTTTATATATTTTTACAACTTTCCCTGACTTTTCCAGATCGATAAAATTCCCTGTCTTTTACCTGATATCTCTGATTTCCCGGTTCTGTCGCCACTCTGTTGTTTCATAAATCATAAATACAAAAACTATAGCCAGAAATCTTGTTTCGAAGTTAAAAAGATAATGCAATTTCTAGATATTTCAAACTATTAGGGGAACTTACTTTGTTCAGGAGCATGACAGTTTCAAATGGAGTTCTGTGAGGGGTGTCGGGATTTAATCTAAAGCCATCGATATCCACAACAAAAAGGAGAATTTTCGTGCGCAGACAATGCTTCAAAAATTTGTGACCCATTCCGTAGTTCAAATGGGCACCTTCTATGAGACCTGGCAGATCAGCAGCAGTTATCTACAGAAGAAAAGTATGTTGGGGATATATATACATATCCTTATATATACATATATATAGGAGAAGGTATACATAGGATATAAGGTATATATATGTGATACTTTAATTTTCTAACTTCTTTAATTCTTAAAGCACTTTTAACAACACCTCATGTTAATTACTTCTACTTCTATTGTAATAAGTGCACTACAACTTTCTTCTCGAGTCGCATCCTTTTCTGGGGAAATTCCCTTTTCTGGGTACTTAAACTTTGTGTGCCTTTTTCTATCTGCCCTTTTTCACGCCAGCATGTAAGCGTACAACAACAACACGCTGCTCAGGCGTAACCTTTTGAATCCTGGTCATGGAGCTACGTAAAAACTGAATCCTTTACCTCTGAAGAAATAACCTAATATCCCTCAATGCCTGAATAAAAGAAGATTAAGCCAAATATTGTCTCTTCCATGACCAAAATGGACTACACTTCACCTTCATTAAAGCATGATCTTATATATATATATAGGATATCCTTATATATAACTTGGTTTCAACTGGGAATTATTCTATTTCTCTATTAAAAATATCATTTGAGAACACATACAAAACTTCTAGAAGCGGGGTAATTATAACCGTAACATTGCCCGATTACTTTGCTTCCAACAGCACCATAAAGATCGATCACGATGGTCCAAACAGCACACGCCATTTGACGATATGAATGCCTCACTTGCCAAATCGATTAACTCCATAAAACAACCAGAGGGAGTGACCTCCCTGAAACTTTCTCGCATACGACCACTAATGTGGGGTGGGTAAACACCCAGTTGGTAAGTAAATATTTTTGGGGTATCTACCCAAGGCCTGGTTATTTTGAGAAAAAAATTATGAATGGTGATTTACAATGAAACATATAAAATTTAGGAATTCCCAAAAACTTAATATTTTGCAAAAAAATTGAGTATGTTCACAATTGTTATGCGCACTGAGGTACCACAACTTTATTTAACGTTTTTGAGTACGAAATCTTACTATAGATATCGCACAAGATTTCACCATACCTCTGGTTAATCACAGGCATCCATCTGGAGAATGTCAGAATGAAGTTTCGTTTTGCGGCTCGATACAATTTCCTTAATAGACTGCCAAGGTCAAACGCCAACCATACTAACTTGAGTAAAATAAGCGAAACGATCACCAACACACAGTCGTAATGTGCATTTTGAACTAAATATGCAATTTGAACACCTGTTTTTCAACCTATTGAGATGAAAATGGAGCACAGATCTATAATTAATGTTAGCATCCGTGATATCAAGTTTTATTTATCTACGCCAAAGGGCTTACGAGACACAAGTATGTGATTATACAGACCGACAGACAGTCAACCCTTTGACGGATTTGGCTCAAAATTTTATACGGACCTATATTCATGATGATAAAACTGTGTACCAAATTTTATCCATCTAGCTGCTCAAGTTTTTGAGTTATAGTGTTCACATGACCGCGGACATACAGATAGACAGACTTCCCGTTGATGGATTTTGACCAAAATTTGATAGAAACCTACAAATTATATTTAAAGACCACATACCAAATTTCATCCCCGTAGCTCTAATAGTTTTCGAGTTATCATGTTCACAGACACACAGATACACATAATTCCAAAATTGTGTTTTTCGGACTCGGGGAGATCTAAAACGTGGAGATTCGTCAAGATCTCGAGTTCAAATTTTTGACAATTACAATACTTTCTCTTTGTATACTTCGTATACGAGAAAGTAAAAAAGGGGAGAAAAGTGATAAAATAGTATACATTGTTTTTTAAAATTCCGTTGAAATTATGTTAATCTGTTATCTAACGACATATAAAAAGTGTAAGACAGAAAATCCTTGGAGTAATCGTTATCATTACTACAATATTTGCGTGATTAAGGGAGTTAATTAATTTGGCAAGTGAAAGAAAAGTATTAAATCAAATTCAATCTTCAAATTGCTTTTTTTATTACAGAAAAACTTCATTATATACATTTTTATTGAAGATTTTGGATTTCTAGAATATTCTGTTACTGTTACAGTTATTATTATTACTTTGTTTAAATTGATTCATCAGCAATATAAATGATGTCTTCTTCGTCAGCTGTATTTGAGCTCCCGTCATGTTGATTTGTACTTAAGTTTTTATAATAATCATGTTTAATGGGAGTAATAAATTTCAACAAATCCATCATATCTTCGCTCTTATCACAGTTCCACCTTTTGGATACAATAAAGGCTGGTCTACATTTTTCAGACATGGTGGTCTACCTGCTACAGATTTTCTTATATTAATGGCATTAAATTCTGAATCTCCGTTAAAGCCTCGCTTGAATTGTATGAGGTGGGGTTTCGACTTTTCGGTAAATCCGACATTAAAGCGAATAAAATTCACATGCTTAGGGATTATTCTTAAGGAGGAGGTGTTGTAGTATACAGGGTGCGTACTCAAATTTGTAGAAAAAAAGTAAGACTTTATAAGCACTTTAAGGGGGAAAGTAAAGACTCACAAAATCTTTAATGCCGATGATCATCTTTTTTTCTTCTTTTAACTAAACAGGATTTAAGTCATAAAATATAGGAACAGGAGAGAAATTTAGTACCCATCCTAGACTAGAATATATTTTCATTAACTTGTCACAGGAAAACATTTGTTCATGCAGAAAAATAAACCAAAAATACTTATGCAACAAGATTTTGAGGTACAAAATTAGAATGCTAAATCATTAATTTCAATTACTTTTATACATAAAATAGTTCTTGTTCGGAAACTCATAACATCTTCTTAAAAATAATGAGTCTTTAAGCACCATGATAAAAAATAAGCACTCTATACAAACTTTGATTAAAAAGTAAGCACTTTTAAGGGACTTCTAAAACGAAAATAAAAAGTAAGCAGTTTTTAAGCACTTTTCATGACCATACGCACCCTGGTATAAATAACTTATTATTACTTAACCCCAATAAAAGAAAGATGGATAAAACAACGAATGACAACAATAACAGAAAAAACGGTACCTTTAACCTTTTACGACAATATCGTTGCATTAAAAAGTTTAACTAAATTTTTATTACACAATAATGCAATTATAAACGATTTACATAAGAGCATGTAGTTAATAAGATTGGCTTCTGAAAGAAATCGTTTGTTAATCACTGGCCAAAAAAAAAAAAAAAAAAAATTCATTTAGTGGTGTTTATCCTTATTATTAAAGAAAATTTTTGAATATAAACAGTTAGGAGTCTATCAAGTGCTTTGAGACTAAAATTTAAAAAAATTCAAAAAGTGGAGTTAATTGATTTGGCAAGTGAAGCATTCATATATATATATATATCCTTACTATATATAATATCCCTATAATATATATAATATCCTTACTTATAAAACACAACATTTATAAAAACTATATTTAGTCCTACTTATTATACATTTATTACGGATTTATACCCTATGAAACAATAAAGATTTACTCCTATAACTGTGCGGTTCAATTTCGTTTTTTGTAACCTCGATGATTCCTCCGATGAAGACGATAAAAACACATCAGACGTTGATTGCTTATATTTTAATGATGTATTTTCTAATTTAAATAAAGAAGAAGGGTTAATCCAATGTAAAAACTGTCTTAGCTGTGCCTATGAAAGCTGCAGTGGCTCGGAGGAAGAAGAAAACTGCTTGACATGTGAATTTTGCAACGAATATTCTTAAATTGTTATATAAAATAAAAATTATTGCAACTTTTCCACTGAAAATCGAGTTTTCCTAATTTCCCATAACATTAACATGTGTACCCAGTTTTACCCCACTAGTGGAGTTAAACCGGGTACTTTGACTTTTTTTATAAAAAAATTATTCATAAAATGTAATGAAACTGTGACTTTTCTGGAAAGATACATAGTACTTATACATAGAATGTTAGCTACCCGAGTGCAAAACTATTATACGTTTAGAATTAAAATTTAGTAGGATATTAAAGAAGTTTTCATTTGGGAAAAGCTGCTGCTTTCACATAATGAATGCTTACAGATCACATCCTTAGTAAGTCATCCACAAATGAATGCTACTTTTCTTTTACAAATTCATTGAATAAATTTCATGAAAAATTCTTATTTGTGAAAGATGACAGTTTTTGTAACATGTGTTGCATTGAAATAGGTTATTGTAAATGTAATAACATCATAACTTTTTATATTTCTGATTAAATAAAATCTGAAATATTATGTAGCACAAATTTCCAAGAACGTTATTTAACCCCTTAAGAGTCGCATTTTCCTTGCTATCTAATAAGATGACCCCTCCTGTTTTGGAAAGGGGCAGTCGTTTTCATTCATCTAAGAAGGCATAGAATACTTGAGACGCTTATGGATTCTACGTCATTTTTGTGTCAAATTCTAAAGCTAATTAATGATTAAATTTTAGTTTATAAGACTAAAAATGCGATAATTCGATGCACGCATGACATACAAGCAAGACTGTTAAGGGATTTTTATAAGTTCTCTTTCACTTATATTGATGGTGATGCTTCATTAGTTTCATGGAATAAAGAATGATTAGACAAAGCTTTTAATCAAAAAACTGTAGAATTTTTTTAATGGCACTGTTAATCAAATTGTGTTAACTATCTAATAAAAGTCAAAAGTTTGAAGCAGGAAATGCTACACAAGTTTGAGTTCTCAAAACAGTTCTGTAGAATGTAAAAAAGAAGGAAAAAAAATCAACATACCTTTCTGAAATCATCATATGATAAAATCCCAATATTTGGTGTAATAGTTGTAACTATAGAAGTAGAGGTGAAAATACAATTTAAACTCAAAATGAAATCAAACAATGAAAATAAATGCAGAAAACAAATGATGTTGAAATGGTTTGGAAACTGTTTACAAAAATAAACTCCTGAAAGAGTAAACTGATAGTTTTTTATTTAGATACAAAAATACCTTTAAATACCTTTGATACTCAGTTAAAAATATTTTTGCATTTGTTTTAAGCAGAATTAGACCAATGAATGTGAAATAAAATAAAATGTAATAAATATAATAGCATTTAAAAATATTTAAGATTCATAATTAAGGATTGTGCTATTAAATTAATTTGAATAATTTTGTACCATGAAAAGTGGCAATCAAACCATTTTAAACTGTTGGAAATATAAACACGTAAATATAGATGAGTCTCCCAACTCATTTTCACTCTAACAAGAGAGGCGGAAGAGGATTTGAAATAAAATAAGATTCACTGCATTAACCCATTTAAGACTGATGTTGCAAAAATGCAACATTAATTTCTGAATTTTTTAAAGATATGTTCTGCGTTTTGTATGTCTGAAGTAATATTTTTATTTTATTCTCTATACTTTAATTGCTCGTAATAAATTTTTTTGTTTCCACATTAGTTGAATTTTAACACCTGCAAAAAAATTATTTTTTATGGTGTTTTGAAAGTGGGAAAAAAAGTCTACTTTCAAATAATAATTGTAAATGAGGATTTGAAATAAAATAAGATTCACTGCATTAACCCATTTAAGACTGACGTTGCGAAGACGCAACATTAATTTCTGAATTTTTTAAATATATTTTCTGCGCTTTGCATATCTGAAGTAATATTTTTATTTGATTCTCTATACTTTAATTGTCCGTAATAAATTTTTTTTTTGTTTCCACATTAGTTGAATTTTAACACCTGCAAAAAAATTATTTTTTATGGTGTTTTGAAAGTGGGAAAAAAAGTCTACTTTCAAATAATAATTGTAGATGAGGATTTGAAATAAAATAAGATTAACTGCATTAACCCATTTAAGACTGACGTTGCGAAAACGCAACAGTAATTTCTGAATTTTTTAAAGATATGTTCTGCATTTTGTATGTCTGAAGTAATATTTTTATTTGATTCTCTATACTTTAATTGTTCGTAATAAATTTTTTTGTTTCCACATTAGTTGAATTTTAACACCTGTAAAAAATTATTTTTTATGGTGTTTTGAAAGTGGGAAAAAAAGTCTACTTTTAAATAATAATTGTAGGTGCCAATTCCAATAATTCCAATTTGATTCACATTTTTAAATAATTTTTTTTAATATCTTTTTGTACTGATGTTGCAAAAACGCAACATTTTGTAACTCTTATGAAAATAAATTTAATTTTATGGAGACAACTTAAATGTGTTCTTAATGCTGTAAGAGGTGTTAAAAAACTATTTGATGCATTTCCAATAAAGAAAACATGGAGCAGTCTTAAATGGGTTAAGAGAAATAAGTTGTAATTCAATAATTTTAACAAAAGAACTTTATATCAAAACCACTTGAGGACAAGTTAAAAGACAAAATATTTTGTCCCAAAAAGAGATAATACAAAAGAAGTGGACTCACACAGATATAAAGGGTGGAAAAATTCATATACAGTCACTAGATGCATAATACTTTTCTATAACGTTTATAAAATCAATCCAGGATCATAATTCTCAAATTTAGAACTCATACTTGACAGCCAAAATGCATGCTATCAGAAGTGAAGGCATTTCTGGTATTTTCTACGAAAAAATCGTCACTCTGCAATGACTCAGGTTGTCAAAATACCACTTCTAGTTTTTAGGTGATAATTTAGAAGTTAAAAATTTGTCTTGAAAATTCAAGATATTAATGATTTCATGCCCTTAGCATGGTATTAAGCACACATTGGTTACAGTTCCTTAAAGTTTACCTTCAGTATATAATGAAAACATAATATTACACAAATGAAAGATAAATACAGAAATAAAACAATATACCAGAAACACAAAATAAACTACACACAAAATAACATGTTAAAATCTAAATAACATTTTGACTAAAATTAGATATTCACAAAATATTCTATCACTATGAATGAATGAATGCGCAAAGCATACACCATGTGTTTTAAAGTCAGAAATGGGAAAAAATGTCTTAGGGGCTGTCCATAAATGATGTCACACTTTTTTTCAATATTTTTGACCCCCTCCCCCCCTTTGTCACAAAGTGTCACACTGTACCATACACCCTCCCCCCCTTGTCACATGTCACGCTATATTACATAAACATATACTTGCAGTTCAGAAACAAAGCACTACGTTATAGATCATATATCAAATTTTATTTTTAAATGTTAACTATGTGTTTTAATGACATTTGTGAGCATAACAATAATAATGATTATATGTGTACTTATTTTGTATGAAAAAAGATTAAGGCTTACAACAAAAAACATAATTATTATACAATAGTAATAAAATATTAATATAAAAGAGCAATTGAAAACATTAGTATTTTGGAATTTGATATATTTTGCTTTAAATCTTATCTTTACTTTATGAACACAAAATGCTCTTAAACAGATTAAATTTTTTTAAAAACGCCTCAATAAGATCAACCTGTTTGTGCCACTACCAGTTCTACCACTCACCCAGGTGGGGCGAAGTATCTTTTGTTGGACATTTGAAGGGTGTGACAGGGGGAGGTTTGCTTGTAATGGTGAAGAATTTCTGCTGCTTCCATATTCTCAGAACCTACCCTGAATGCCTTTTTGAAAAAGAAAGGAATATAAGTGAAAAAAAAAATCACATGAAAGTTGTTTTAGCCCCGATTAAAAAATACCCCCAAATTCTGGTAATTTCAAAATAACTTCAAAATTTAATCTGCTGATTTTAAATGTTTTTATTTTAGCCAAAATGTGTGATGTTACACTTCTTGTTACCCCCTCCCTCCCCCTTGTCACAAACTGTCACAATTTCACAAACTCCCTCCCTCCCCTCCAAGCGTGACATCATTTGTGGATGGCCCCTTAGCTAGTGTGAATAGAGCAACAGTTTATTAGGTAGGCTAATTTCAGACAGGTAAAAACAAATTTGCTTTCAGTATGCAGAACTACAGAAAAAAAAAATCTAGCAACGGAGAGACAATTAGACTATCAAATTGTTAATTTGCCAGTATCTTTTAAGTTAAAAAATGAGATTTCAAATAAGAATGAACGTTTTTCTTGAACATGAAATTACAATAATTTTTTAAAGAGCGAACAAATATTAGTATGAGTGTAAGAGGATTTAAATTTTAAATTTTTATTCACTTACAAGGATAGCTTGCTATCTTGGGTTTTGCATTTGATAAGGCTTTTAGTAATGTAGATTTACCAGCATTTGGATATCTAAAAGAATAGCAAATGCTTCAGTCAAGCAAATATAAAATTATGTCTTACAAATAAATAAAAATGCACACATAGTTTCAATAACATCTTACATGAAAATGAAAAATGTAACTAACATTATCTAAAAAAGTTATGAATCAAATTATACTAACATTGAAGTATATAAAACAGCATCCTTTTAATATTAAAACTGGGAGATAAGCACATAAGCACCCACACAATGAACTCAAAATTTTGTGAACTCATATGAACAACAAAAATGTGTGAAATCAAATGTTTGGAAATGGAAAGATTAATAATGTAATCATAAATGCTATGAGATAAACAAATCCATTTCATACAATTATATATATGAGTTTGTAAAAATGTAAATTTATTGTTTAATCCTAAATTGAACAGGATAATTACATTCTTCATTACAAAGAGAAAATTGAGCTAAGAATGTTGGTAATTATTTTTTCAAATTAATTTATTTTTAAAATAGTGACATACGTATTCATTGAAAATTCATTAAATAATACCAACAATATCTGAAACACAGATAAAATAATTTAATTCAAAATTTTAACAAGCGTGTTTTTCAAACTTTTCTTATGCAATAAACTTATTGAGAAACAAATCTGATTTTATATTTCCAATTAGCAAAAAATTAGAATATATAATGTTACGAAGCAGGTTATACACAATAGGGATTATTAAAGAAAAAATTGTATTAAAAAGAATAAAGAAATGCAGGAAAAAAATTTATTCAAACATCATTCATACATGTTAATAATGACTGATTTATTTTGGTTGTTTGTTGTCTTTGTCAATTGTGAAATTTTAGAGCAAATCAATAAGTTTTCATCTCCATTTTGTTAAAAAGCGATGAAGAGTTTGGAAAAATACTGCATATTTTAAGGAAGATCATGCTAATTAATATTTAGCACAATAGCAAGTAACACTGAAGGCCTCAATGTAAAAATTCATAGTAGGTAAACTACTTTATCACAGTTCTATAAATCGTCGCTTAGAAAGCAACACTACCTATCGCAATTTTTTGAAATTTCAAAGAGGAAGATTCAAATGAAGTTTTCGTAATCAATAAAGAGTATTTCTGAATTTTTTTAATATCTAATACAAGGTGGCTACAGAAACTGTGAAAAAAATTTCCCTGACTTTTCCTTGAATTCCCTGACTAAACTTACAACATTTCCCTGATTTATGGCTACTACTTATATTAGTTTCCTGGCTTTCTCCCTGCTCAAAATCACTATATGTGATTAATATATAATATTAAAAATACTTTTACAAGTTATTTAATATGAAAAAAATATTTTTTATGAAATTTAGTTTTATAAAAATAGAATGAACATCCTAAAAAAATCTATTAAAACAGTATATTACATTTCTTATATGCAAAAATACTGGAAATTTTAACAAAATACTTTGCTTCTAAAACTGCATAAGAATTCTAAGAAACATTAAAACTGCTCTTTGCAACACAAGTAAAATTATATTAACAGTAAAGGTTATTATGATCTTTGCTCAAAACTTTAAAACAGTTCAATAACTAATTAATGCTCTTTGCATGAGTACCAGAATAACATGTTGCAGCATAAATATAAAAATAGTATAATTGTACGTACCTAATAGTATATATTGTAGCAAAGATTTAAACAAGAGAAACTGCCAAAATATTACTTCAAATTTTTATTCTTTAACAAATCAAAAGAAATTAATTGCTCTAATCAAAAACTTGTGATCTTATAAATGAATATATCAGTTTTTTTTTTTTTTTAAAAATCCATTTATTACAAATAATGCTAGAAATAAGATACTAATTTATAGATAACTCAAGTAACAAATAACTATTAATTTTCCCTGATCTTTAGCTATTTTTACGAATTTCCCTGACTTTTCAAGATCGATAAAATTCCCTGACTTTTCCCTGATTTCCCGGTTCTGTCACCACCCTGTGATATGAAGATGAGACCGCATGTTCCAACCAGATGTGAAAAAATTTAGAAATATTTATTATTGGTTGCAAAAAATTCATTTGAAATTTCAAAAAATTGAGATAGGTGGTGTTGCTTGTTAAGTGACAAATGTCAAATGATAAACTTAATGTTCATTCTTCTCTGTAACTATCTGAAAAACTTTTTTAAATTCGAGTTCTCATTACAGCTTACAGTTTCAAATTATAATCTTGCCAAATAATTTTTTTTTTTAAATCAAAAACTTTTATAAAAATG
Organism: Araneus ventricosus; assembly: GCA_013235015.1. Classification (NCBI taxonomy): domain Eukaryota; kingdom Metazoa; phylum Arthropoda; class Arachnida; order Araneae; family Araneidae; genus Araneus; species Araneus ventricosus. Next base: position 53,081 of record BGPR01005355.1, read on the forward strand.
AATAAAAACCAAATTTACTGACAAAGTTCAAATCTTGTTTCACATTAATGTGTCTCTGAAAACAATGTCTCCTTGTAAGGACTTTTTTTATATTGAAATGGCATAATATTCCACAGTACATATAACTATTCAAAACTGTTTATTAAAAGCTTTTTCTACCATTTTCCCTTTAAGAAATGTTTATATATTTCTGTTTTTATATTATCAATGCTAAAATCAGCTATTTAAAATTAACTCATGTCAAACATCAAACAATTTCCTGAAGATGAACAAGTGTTAAAATCAAAATGGGGTTTTTATAATTACAAAACATATAAAAGTAAAATTAAAGTTACCTAAAAAAGATTTTTTGAGCAAACGGTTATTATAAAACCATTAATATTGAACTGATAGCACACTTGAAACTCAAAAACTCCAATTTTAATGATAGTAAATAAAAATATTTTCACAGACAATTTGGGAATCTTTAATAATAATAAAGGAGAATGTGTGTGTGTCCATGTGTTGGTCCTCTACAGGGCAGACCGCTAGACCTAGAGCTGCGAGATTTGGCACAAACAAACTTTGAAGGGTGGGAATGCGCATCTAGGAGCTCTTTTTTTGAAATTTTAATTAAAATTTTAGTTAATTAAAAATTAAGCTAAATTTAGGATTTTTCCTTAATAACTTCTGAAAATATTACAGTACAAAAATTATTTTTACACCATCTGAAAATTCAAAAAATTATATTTTCAATAATATCAATAAAGTTGTCGTACGATTTTTTTCTCTAATTTTAATAAATTGTTTAAAAATATTTTTTGGCATAATTTATAACAATACTTTTCAATGTTGCAATGCATTTCGAATCGTTTTCATTGTTTAAACAAATATTTAATTGCATGTTTCTCTTCCATTGTTGAAAGCTAAAAAAATATCTTACTGGATTTCACTTTTTTCTTTCATTTGATCAATTTTTCTGTAAAATCTGTAAGGGTACAGGTTAGTATATAATGAAATAATCCAGTAAACTGAAAGATTATTGTTGCTATGTTTTAATTCTTTTTATCATTGCGTTTTAAGCCAATTAGCATGCTTCTGGACGTAGAATGTGCCGCACCAATTTAATGTTGAAATCAAATGCATATTTTATGTTAATGTAGACAAGGAACAGAACAAGAATGCAAATTAAGTGTCTATAGCAATTTGAAGTTTAAAACTTTGTTAAGGGAACCACAAATATAAAATTACGCATAAGAGATTCTGTTGAAATTTTATTTCCAGTGATCAAGCTGGTCGCTGAAGGTGGCTAGTAAAAAATAAAGACTTTCCCAAAGGCAGGCAAGTAATACAGAAGAGTGATACTTTTAAAATAAATAGTTTTCACACTGAAATATTAACCATATCATGATTTTTTAATTAATCTTTGATGGCAGAAATCATAACCAGTAATGCATTGTTGCATCTAGGTACAGCTGAAAACCATTTCATACATGTTTCTAATTATATTATTTTGGCATATTGCAATTATACTTTAAATCAGGTATTTAAAAAAGTTATAGTGGAATCTTGTTTATGAAGCTTCTAAAATTTATTTACACAATACCAAAGACAAAATTATAAATTTGATAAATGCTACTGCAAATATTAAACTACATCTCAAATAATTTCCATATTGTCTTTTGGTAATTTATGGTGAAACGTTTTAGAATACCTTACCCTACAAATCCCACATCAGCAAGAAGCTTCAAATCCAGTGTAAGTGGAATATGCTGCCCTTTCTGACCAATGAAGCCATTTTGTGGTCCACCTCCACAACCACCTCGTGCAAGGAGAAGCTTTTCACCAACACGATTCAATTCACCTATGAGAGAAATTAAATACAGTAAATTCTCGATTTTCCGGCATTCAAGTATCCGGAAAGCTCAACTAACCGGAAAAATGAGTTTTTCTAAAAATTTTACATCCGCGCACCAAAATTTAGCACGCGGATAATTTATTTCTGGAATGCAACATCCCCTCCGCATGGAGGGGCGTAGATGAAAAAAAAGCAATATACAGTATTGTGACGTACACAGACTTGTTTTATGGGGGTCAAAAGCAAAAGTGAGAACCAAAAAAAATAAAAAAAAATAAAAGGTCCTCACCTTTCGCCAAAAAACAAGACCTAAAAACGGAATCGACAACCAAAAAAAAAAAAAAAAGTAGAGGGACAGAATCGGTAAAAAAAACTCATGGGGGTTATTTCAGATTGGTAAGTCTCTTTCGTTTCCTTTATTTATTTACTACTTACAGGGCAGATGTTGATTCCGATTACATAATATCACGTACGGGAGAATTGTATTGCGCAATAACCCTTGTGATTTTTTAAAAGATAATTAGTTTTGATATTCAATCTGGGATTTGTGTATGATCACTTAAAAGAGTTTTATTACGCTTGCTGAGTAGAATATTTTTCAGTTTCGTCGACTATTTTATAGGTTTATATTTTTACAATCTATATATTTATGGTAAAAATTCAGCTACAGATTATACTTTTTTTTATCATCAATGTTAAATTAAAATCTTCATAATATGTTTTGCAAACACAATGCTATGGAAGATACAGAAGTATTCGTAAAAATTATATTTAATGCACATTTCAAAATGACAAAAACAAATTATTTAACTGAAAAAATCTTTAAAAAAAAAAAGCTACCCTCCCACCCATCCCCATTTTTCCCATCACACTCAACTATCCGGACTTTTCAAGTATCCGGAAATCGGCGTTTCCCGAGCATGCCTGTTAGTTAAGCTTTTACTGTAATACATTATATAAGTACAAAAGCAGTCTTGCTGTAACACAAGCAATTCGTAAATAATAAGTTTCAAGAGGAGTTTGAAATTATCAGGGCAGTCCAATAATAAAGGTAGAAGGCAAAATTACACTGACAGTTATAATTCTGGAAAATATTTGATCAATTTCACAAGAACTACATACTTTTGTTTATTTCTCGACATAATCTCCGTAAATTTTGAGACATTGATCCCAGCGTGACACTCGTTTGAACATCGCTTCATGGTACTGCTGCTTGTCAAGTTGCTCGAAGTATTCCAGAATGGTGTTTTGCAAATCCTTCTGATCCTCAAAGCATTTTCCCACAAAAAATTTCTTTAAAGGTCTGAATAAATGAAAATCCGAGGGGGCTAAATCTGGATTATAGATTGGATGTTGCAGGACCTCCCATTTCCTTTGTTCTAATCACGCTTTGGTTTGCGCTTTGACGTATGGGGTCTTGAACCACTGTGTAAAAGATTAACTCCCCCACGTAATCATTCTAGCCATTTCTTTTTAATGGCTGTATGAAATTTTTGAAGAGTTGCAAAAAAAAAAAAAAACTATTCTGGAATACTTCAAGTAACTTGACAAACAGCAATACCATGAAGTGATGTTTAAACGACTGTCACGCTGGTATCAATGTCTCAAAATTTACGAAGATTATATCGAGAAATAAAGAAAAGTATGTAGCTTTTGTGAAATGTATTAAATATTTTCCAGAATTATAATTAATTGTCGGTGTAATTTCGTCCTGTACCTTTATTATAGGACCTCCCTTGTATAATGTTAATCAGTAAAAGATAAGAAATAAAAATTAATACAAAAACAATTTGGCATATTTATACAGTTCCACTAACAGAAACAACATACATCACAAAATTAATTTCATATTTCTACATGATTTTTCTTCACTTTAGTGTACAATAACTATTGCAGTTGAAATCTTGAAATTAATATTGAATTGAAGCAGAAAAAATCTTAATATAAATAAAAGTCATTGTGGGTATGTGTGTATGTACGTGGCTATGTTCCACATCTCTTTCTAAACCAATGGACGGTTTTCAACCACATTTTGTACACTTATTATTTAAGACAAGGGGAAGACACTTATGAACTTTTCTAAGTCCCAAAGTTAATTAAACAGTCAGTTAATTAGAAATTAACCGAAACCGTTTTTCCGCCGAAACTTCGGAGCAAAAAAATATTTTTATACCATCTTAAAGTTCAAATTTTTACCTTTTCAATGATACCAATTTTATTTCTGTGACATTTTCCCTTCGATTGTTATTAATTTTTAAAAGTTCCATAATTTTCAAATGCTTGCAGACGATTTTGAAATAACAAAGATTTATAGCTACTCCGTTGCTAGGCAACCGTTAGACTTTGAACTAATTCACCTTTATTTCTGAAAATTTTGATTATTTTTTATTAATATCCATGTAATATAATAAATGCGAAAGTGTGCCTGTCTGTTTGCTACGCATTTACGGCAAAACTACCAAACCGATTTGGATGAAAATTGGCTGAGTTGTAGATTGAAACCCAGGATCAGACATAGGGTAGGTGACATCATCTTAAATTCATTATTTTTGATTACAGATAACAATTAAATAATTAACAAGCGATTTGCGATGAAGATTACTGCTTTATTTTTCATTCAACTGTCACGTGATCCTTAAGGAATGCGTAAACAAAATGAAATGACACATGATCCTTCAGAAAAGTGCAAGCATTTGAAATGACTTATTTTTAAAGTAAAGCCTTGCTGAGAAAAGAAATAAATAATTAATTTGTGGAATAATAACTGAAAAATAGACGCCAGGACAGAAAACCAATGATAGATATGATATAGTTTCAAGAGTTTTTGGATTAAAATTTAAAAACTAAAGTTAATTATAACTAAAGGAAAATATCGTTCAATGTTTACTTAAAATAAGAGCCTAATTTAGTGGAAAGCTTGCCAAAATAATTCTTTATCCCTCTTTTTATCGACATCCAAGATTTGTTTGGCTGTTAAATTTGTAACCAAACGATTTGGATAATCACTGGCGGTTAAATTCTAAACCAAACGATTTAGCTAATTACAATAGTACCATTTCGAATTTTAATGCTTTAAGAGCTTCTTTCAACCGATTTAAAAAGAAAGGATTGCATAAACCCAATCAACACGGAATTCAAGGTTTTGTTTACTAAAGAAAGAACTGATTCGAACTTGGCGATTGCTAGAGATTCAAACAGTGTATTAAATTGAGACTTTTTAAAAATTGTTCACAGTACAGAGGAACTGATAAGCAAGGTTTATCCTTTCCTATAAGCTGATAAGAGGAATAGATTGTTTGTTGATTGGGTAATTTTGGCACTGACTAATGAAAGTTAAGGTCAGATAAATAAAAAAAAATGCTTCACAAATGGAGGGATGTATTACAGAATATCTATCTGTAGATACGGTAATGGGCAATAACAAGTAAAATCATATCCTGTAGAGTTCTTCAACCCCATAGAATTGTCAGGGATACCTTCCGACAAGCTGAGATTAAAATTCGGTGTGCCAGAACTATTCACACGTAACCTCGATGTACCGAGACTGCGCAATGGCACACGGTTTCAAATTACACACTTAGGACCAAAAGTTGTACTAGCTACTGATATGACTGGCATAGCGTGAGGTGAGAATGCTAAATTCTACACACTCGGATAATACCGAAGAATTTACCATCCCAGTTCAAAAGGTAACAATTCCCTTTAAAATTAGCATTTGCCAGGCTCAGGGTCAGACACTCAAAGGGACAGGCGTACATTTGGAAAAATCATATTTTTTCCGTTGGTAACTATGTGTGGCATGTTCCCGTGTGTCCAGCCCACTAAACCTCTACATCGGTGCAAAAAACGTGAAACAGAAAATGTCGTATACAAAAGCGTGTTGTTATATATAAACAATTTACCTAACTGTAACAGCAGACACATATACATTACACTCCTGTTAGTCGCCCAATTATGTATTATCAACCATCAGAACTTTTAATTTCCCCTTTCTACATATAATGAAACATTTACATTCGTGAATTTTAAAAAAGTAACAATTCAAATTCTTCGCGCATGAAGTCGCGGGTAACAGCTAGTAAGAGATAAATATTTAAGCAGATATTTAACAATTTCTAAATATTTGAGGTATAATTTTCTAAAAACACTTCTGATAGAAGGGATTTTCTTCATCTAAAGTGAATCAAAGCAATCTAATGAAGAAATATGCAACTTTCTATCCCATTATCAGACAATTAACTATGACAAAATTATTTGTTTACGAGCAATTATGCAACTGTTATCATTACAGTAGCATACAGTGCATTAATCCTACAAAAATGGAAACTGTGCTACAGTATTGTGTTCAAATATTTAATAACTATTTTTAGAAGCTCTGTGAAAACTGTTATCTTAGAAAGGTTTTTATTGTTAATGGAATTTGGGGAAATAGTAAACTAATACTCCAGAGATGCAGCTCAAATCTCACACAAAATATATTACATGCCTGCTTTCAAAATTCCTAAAATATGTATATTATTAACCCTCTAAGAATTTTACACTCATTTTTCCATTTCTCATATTGAGTTCAAAAGCAGGTAATCATGTTTGTATGTATAATTTCTTAAACTAATATGGACAAAATATTCTTAAGATTTCAGAGACTTTATTAAATGCAATAAAGATTCAATTATTCACATTGAAAGCAAATTTTTAAGACTTTAAAGCTAGTACATCAAAATAGCTAACTGCTCAGAGGGTTAATCACAAAAAATTGCATTGCAGTCATGATATTAACATTTATAACTGACTGCTGTACATAACAGAAGTAATTAACATTATTTGTTTCCATGGCATAGTTTTGCAAAGTAAAAGTCATCGTGGTAAACCTAACCATGGCGCCGCGGAGATTATTGCAACCCCCTTTAGATTCGCTTTGAGAATCTGTTCTGGCAGACAGACACCACCACGAGATGTAACATGTGAAGTAGGTGTGGCGTATACGTCTTCTTTTTCCATAAATGGTGACCCAGACGTGATTTCGATCTAAGCACAGCATGGAACACCCAATATAAATACGTCTTCTTTTTCCATATCATTATGAGTTTATTATTTCTTAGATAAACATCCTATTTTTAGTCTTTACAGTTGAGTACTGGGGATGATTAATCACAGTAAAATGACAAAGTGGCCCTCAGAGTATATCTTACTTCTAAACATCTGCTTCAGTATGGAAAAATATCAAGCCATCCAAAATTAAATTATGATTGCCTTGTTCTCGTCAAATTGTGTTTGATCTTCAGTAGAAATGAAAACTGAACTTGTGATCTTAAAAAATATAACACTGTAGAGTAAATCATGTTATCCTCCAATCCCAATCAATAATGTAGAAGGCTATATCTATACAACTTCTTTATTTACACACTAGCTGATACGCCCGCCGTTGCTTCAGATTAAAATACTTGCATATCTAATATTTTTAATGTAAAAACTACTATTATATAAAATATTATAATACACAAAATCCTTTTATGATCTGAAACATTTAACTAAAATGAAAATATAAATTGAACCAGAAGATTTTTAAAAAGCATCAATAGTTAATTTTCTTTATAAATTATTTGTTATATAGATACTTCAAATTTTCTTAGAAATACTGAAGTATAAGAAAGGTCTTAATGGATATTTTGAAACAATTAAATTAAATAGTTAATTTTTCATTAATTGAAAGCACGAGAATAAAACAAATCAATTTTTCCTAATATAAATTACTTATCGTCCTGGTGAATCGTCAACATTTAAAATTTTCTTTTAGTGTTCTTCCAGAATTCTGCTAATGTATTATAGCAGCAGTTCTTCGTATTATTCTTGTTCTTCAACAATAAAAAGTATTGGTCCAAATTGTGTATAAAATTAACTTTGAAAAATTTTTAAAAAGAGAGAAACAAATTGTACGGAAATGAAATTTGTGTCACTAACAAGCTAATTTTCTGAAATTCAATAAGGTGTAAAATTAGTATCCCCGAATTTTTTTAATTTTTTTATGAACTGAAATTTTAACTAACTTTTGGGCTTTGAAAAGTTGACAGTGATCTTTCTCTTGCCTTAAATAATAAGTGTGAAAAATTTGGTTGAAAACAGTCCATTGGTTTAGGAGGAGATGTGGAACATAGCCACAATGACTTTTATTTATATTAAGATTATTTAGTAATATAGGAAAACTATAAGGTTACATTTTTTCTTATTTACAAATAAATTCATCTATTTTGAACACCATCTTTTCCCACTTCTCGCCTCAGCAACCTTCCTCAATGTCGACCTGTAGAAGTTTGCCCTGATCCAGTGGCCTAGCTGCAACTCTTTCCGCCTGGGGTGAACTTACAACATGACGTCCTTCCTTTACAAGTTAAATAAACTTCAAAATAAAAAATATATATGTTCCAGGGGGTAAAAATGTTTATTTAATAACGCAATTCATCATTTCACGCCCTCGATCTCTGCAAATAGGTTGCAAAATTCCACGTCCACAACCAGTCTTTCTTTCACGCATTGGTAATTTACCGTAAAAGAGTGAAAAGTATGAATTAATCACAACAGTTATTTTTCATGTGTACAATCATGAACTAGCGATGCTGCTCTTCTTAGTTATAAAGCTACTCTCCTATATTTTGATTTTGCCGCCTCCTACGCCCAGGGGTGCAGTGGAGCCGGAATGCACCGGAACAGCGTTCTGGCACTGCTCCTTTTTCCCAGAGAAATAAATAAGAAAAAATTGTGAAAACATCCTTAAAACAGTGAGCTTTTTGTCACTCAGGTAAGAGAGTTCCGACACTGTTTATTTTGCAACTAAGCCACTGCCCAAGCCCCCCCTTAGCTACGCCACTGCCCTGATCATTCACCTCGTGACCTCTACACAGTTTTCCACCTTCTTACACCTCTTTTTATTACCAATAATCTTATACTGTCAGGGTGGGAGAAAGTTTTCTTTCTCCGGCAAGCCATCAAGGAAAGTCACAAGACCACAAAGCCAAAATTCTACTACCAGGCCAATCAGGTATTATTGTCACACCAATATTTTCAAAATACAACAGATTTCAAAATCCTTTAATTCTCTATACCCTTCAATAGTTAAAAATCATTTTTGTATGAAAATTTTGCATTGATTTCAACATTTAACAACATTGACATCAAACATTACAAAGTGTTAAAAAGTAATTAGACTAGTACTTCATGAATAATTTACTAACTTTTAAATAGTAAACTAAAAATATAAATTGCAAAAGCTAAAATTTATATTTCTCCAGTTGCATATACAGTCAAATGTCGCAAATCCGGAATGATCCAAAATCCAGACTTTTTTCATTCCGTAACACCCCCCCCCCTCTGAAAAAAATCCTAACTTTTATTTAACAAATCAGTGCCCAAAATCAGCAGAAACCGGTCATAACCATCTGGGGAAGGAAAGGATTTAACCATGTGTATAACGATGTGCGAAGAAGGTAATAAGCTGGGGAGTATTTTAACAAATCGCAGAGTTACAATACCTTTCTCCTTCCCCTCTCTAGAACGCAAAATGAACTAGTCCAGAATATAAGAAATGTTAACAAATAAGATGTGCATGCAACTTCCTCTCCCTTTTTGGCTCGCAGAGGATTTGAAAAGAGACTTTATTTCATTTCGGAGTCGGACATAATGGCGATACATAAAATAAAAGAGAAGTTACTTAATCAAAAACCAAAACTAATGAAGCAACTCACTTTAAATGAAATGTTTTGTAAAAATGTTAAAATTAAAAAGAAATAATATTAATTATGTTTATAAATCAAAGAAAACAAGTAATAAATAAGTTTTTTAAAAATTTAAATTGAATTATGTGTTTTATGATATTAAAATCACTTCTTAATATTGAAATGATCTAAGATCCGGAATTATCCCAAATCCGGAATTGCAGAAGTCCCGATGATTCCGGATTTGCGACGTTCAACTGTATATTAGTTTTTTTTTTTTTTTAAATCTTTACCAATAACACAGTTATCGGCAACTGCAGTGACACCTGGAGGACACTTGACAGTAACATCTTCTCCAGGACTTCCTAATATTTGAAATCTCCTATAAAAATAGTTAAAATAGCATTAATTTACCATCTTAAATATGTCACAACATAAATATTAACATAACAAAGGAAGCGGCTTCACATATAGAGATCTTAAAATAACAATTTTTCAAAAAATTAATAAAAAGCATAATTTAGAAGTTAATAACTTAAAAGCATTTACTCATAATTTAAAAGTTAGTATCTTAAAAGCATAATTATTCATAATTCAGAAGTTAAATATCTGTTCCATAAATATTTATCTAATATTCACGTACTTGCTGTTTCCACCAGCTCCACCAACAAATCGCTGGGCAGGAAATTCTCTTTTTAATCTCAATAAGGAGTAATCATCAACCGCCTCCACATAAAGATCTCCCCCTTTTCCACCAATACCACCATATTTTGGGATTCCATTTCCACCTCTACCTCCATGAGCAGTTATTCTAACACTATCAATAAATTTCCTAGGAGCCTTCTGAAAAAGCAAAACATAAATTGATCATACAAAAAGATAAGAAGTAACTTTTCAATTTCATGATTTTAGAGATTTTATACATTTCTAAATATTCACTTATTATTAACCATTTAAAATTTTAAAACCACACAGCATAGAGAAATCTTTGAATGCTTATTATTCAATAGTTCAACCTATGAATATATTGATCGTTACTCTTTGCAGTAGTGTTAGGATACAATATACACCAGCTGAAAAATCATTTAGGTTATATCAAAGCACATAGTTAAAAATACCAGTAGAGTACAAAATTAAATATTTGAATTTTCATAAGAATAGAATCAGCAGCTTGAAAAAGGCAACAAGCATCAAAGGCATTGAAATTCATATTTTTGCACCAAATGTTTACTATCAATTATTGATGCTGATTGTTAACAGTGAAAAAGGAAAAGAAAGCAAGCCACTAGTGTAAAGAAACTCGTATAAAAGCATGGTTAAGAAAAACTAAATGAAAGAGTAAGATACATTTGTTTCACTTCCACATCCACCCTCCCAAAAAAACAGTTTTTGAATTCATCCTCTTCTTCAAACTGCTGATTTAATCATTGATCAACTTTTACCTTTCTTATATACAAAAAGAAAGTACAGTCGAACATCGGAAATCCAGAATCGTCGGGACTTTGACAATTCCGGATTTGGGATAATTCCGGATCTTAGATCATTTCAATATTAAGAAGTGATTTTAACATCATAAAACAGATAATTCAATTTAAATTTTAAAAAATTTATATATTTCTTGTTTTCTTTGATTTATAAACATAATTAATATTATTTCTTTTTAATTTTAACATTTTTACAAAACATTTCATTTAAAGTGAGTTGCTTCATTAGTTTTGGTTTTTGATTAAGTAACTTCTCTTATTTTATGTATCGCTATTATGTCCGACTCTGAAATAAAGTCTCTTTGCAAATCCTCTGCGAGCCAGAAGGGGAGAGGAAGTTATGCGCGCATCTTATTTGTTAACATTTCTTGTATTCTGGACTAGTTCATTCTGCGTGCTAGAGAGGGAGGAAGGTATTGTAACTCCATGTTTTGTTACAAAACCCCCCCCCCCCCGCGATACCTTCGTCACACATTGTTATACACATGATCTAATCCTTTCCCTCCCCAGATGGTTACGACCGGTTTCTGCTGATTCTGGGCGACGATTTGTTAGATAAAAGTTAGGATTTTTTTTTTTTTTGGGGGGGGGGGGTTATGGAATAACAAAGGTCCGGATTTTGGATCATTCCGGATTTGCGACGTTTGACTGTATTGTAATTGTCAAACATTTCAACCTTGGTGCAATTTTTAGATTTTAATTAACGCCACAGTTTATGCCTGCCTACAGTGGGACATTCACTGCTGTTCTACTCTGCGATTTTTGGAACATGGGAAGGAAAAACCTTTTGGCAATGTGGAAATCCTATGAAATTTGGCATAGAGAAATGGAAGTGTTGGAATTCCGAATAGTTTAAAATCAAATTGGAATGGCCGGATCGCCTTTTGACACCTCGCTGTGAGGGTAGCGGGAAAACAAAACTGCTGCCTAGATTAGGACACCACGAAGAGGCTAAGTCATGTTGAAAGTAAACGCGTAAATCCCCCGTGTGTGGGAGAATAAGTCTGGAACTTTGAACCTTCTCCAACAAGGTGTATCAAAACAAACTTTGGGACATCCGTGAATGACTTGCCTAAATTTTTTGACTGGAATGAATGGAATAAAACCAGTTGTTGGGACAAATGGAATGGATTACTGATAAATGCCCAGCTTAAGTCTAAAAAAAACACATTTTTGGAATTATGTCTCTCTGTCTGTGAACACAATAATTCAAAAATGTATCAAGTTAGATGAAATTTGGTGTGTGGTCTAAACATCAAATGTGTAGATTTCTATTAAATCCATTTACAATAATTCTATCTGTCTATGTGTATGCGAACATAACTATTAAACACAAAGAGTTAGATGTATAAAATTTGTAACATAGTTTAATCGTCAGAATCATAGATGTGTAATGAAATTTGAATCAAATTGATCAAAGAGTGGACCATCTCTCTATTCACGTGTATGTGAACACAATAATTCTAAAACACAATGACCTAGATAAATGACATTTTGGTAAGTGGGCTTGTGATCAAACTTGTAAACATGGGTCAAATTTTGGATCCAATCGGGCATTAAAAATACCTCCAAAATGTAATTCATCCAATCGGGCAAATCTCAAAAATATATATCGCATAATAATCGGGCATTAAAAATACCTCCAAAATGTGTACTTGTTTTTCATTATATTAGTACTGCAAAGCTCAAAACATGCCATACAGCATAACAGTATGAAATAGAAGGGAGGCAGGGAACACTTCCACCTGTTTTGATATTGGTCTTGTCGCCACACCTTACCCAATGTCTGCAATATTCATGTAGGAGGATGTCACTCTTCCACCTTGCACTGCTATCTGATTATGAGGGCAATAAAAATCTGAGTACTCACAGAGATGACACCTTTATTAAGGAGTATACAAGAAAGTCTAGGGATGACCATTTCCACTGGTTTGCTCATTAGTATATGCAAATTTAATAAATATTTAAATGACTCTATACTACAGTTCGAAGCCTGGAGATTTAAAATTGTGTAGTGCATTCTGGATTTACAAACTGAAGTTTGGAAAGGCTTGTAAAAATCGCTTATTTTACAGTCTATAAAGCTGAAGAAAGTTCAGTGGTGAATATTAAAAATAAATGAATTTTTTTTTTTTTAGATCTTTAAACAAAATAAATGGAAAAAATATGACGAATTCTTGTCATGCTTATTCATAAAAAAGATATCTATATCAAAACATGCAAGTAAAACAAGTCTGTTTCAAATAATATAAGGATAATGACACAATTATTTGACCTCACAGAAAAAAAGACCAAGAAAAAATTATTTATCCAAAAAATATAAATAAAGAGAAAAAATTTATTCTTGTAGACAAGATTGTTCATTTGAGTATGCTTGTCAATATGTCTAGATAAAAGAGATGTAGGCTTTGAGTTTTGTCTCATGCATTCTCCCCAACAGCAACAACGCAGAAGACAAATCACAAAACTGCAATACAGCATGTCATGTCAAAACATGTCATTAGTCTTCTCATTTTTTAAAAAAATTCTGGGTAGCACCCAAGAAATATTGTATGAGAATCGGTCATTTGAGAAGGGTGATATAATTTTGAACATAATTTTATTTTAACAGTAAAAAAAAAATGATGTATTGTAATAAAAAGATATTATAAAGTGACGAGAAAATTTCAAGAAAGAAAATAACTTCATAAAAAGGTCATGAAGTTGGCCTCATAAAAGCTTTTATGATCTTATGAACCCAACCATTTTGAGCTCCAAAACTAATCAATTTTGAAATTGTGAATTCAGATTAAAGATAGATATTGAAAGTTTTCACTCACACTTAAAGTTCTTCACAAAATTGAAAAAATATATTACTGTTCAAAAGTTCCAGACACTGGATAGTTATGTTAATAAGAAATTCAACACATTTAAAAATATCCCTAATTTTTTATTCTCTATAAAAAAAACTATCTGGTTAACAATGCTAGTCTTTGCAAAAGAAAGATCATATGTAATTTTCATTATTTAATTATCTTTCCATTTTCAAGTTAAAAAATGCCCAACTTTGGAAACTGTGAGATGCTTAAAGATATAATTAATGAACCCAATTAACTGATAAATTCTCCGATAATCCAAAAAAGTTTGTGTGCTCAAAACATAATTATTCTTGAAAGTTTTGCTTCCGTAGAGAAAGGAGGATGCAATTTGGACTTTTTGTTATTTTGAGCTTACTGATTAAAAAGAAGATGGAAGTAGTTTACAAATTTTGAAGTTATGCATAAATTTAGCTTTTCAAATAAAAAAATGTCACTGTTCTTTACACAGGATGGCTACAGAAGCTGCAAAAAAAAATTTCACTGACTAAACTTACAACATTTCCCCGATTTATGGCTACTAATTACAGTGGTACCTCCCTTAACGGAAACTCCTGAATAGCGGACACCTCTAATTAACGGACATTTTTACGAGTCCCAGTCCTTTTATATAGGGAAATCCATGTTATTTCCTCTGGACAGCGGACAGATATTTTTGAAAAACTTTCAATTATTTTGGCAAACATTTCAAAATTATTCTAACAAGCAAGCTAAAAATATATGCTTGTGCGTCTTTACAACGAACTTTTCTTGACTCCTTCCTTCCGTGATTGACACAATGGAATTCTACCCTAAAATGTGCACAATGGCATTCTTCTGCCCCCTCACCCTTTCTTTCTTCCTATTCTTCCAAAACTCCCGTGTTTCCTGGAATTTAGAGGCGTGAAATCTGTTCTGGGGGGCTTGGTCGTTGGTCGCTGGCGAGGCTAAAACTTTATTTGTCTTGTGATGTATTGCAGTATAGTATGAAGAATCGTGGAGCGTTCTTAATCAAAAATAATATATTTATTGGACGTCTACCACAGCACAAACATGAAAAACAAACATTTACACTTACATCACAAACGTTAGAATGACTGACTTGCATCGAATTCCAAATTCAAACTCTCATTATTCTTTTCCGTTGCTAGGCAACGTTAGCAAAAGACAATATCGTTGCCAAACTGTTTTTATTACTTTTAGAAAAGGATTGATGCCAAACAATATTTTTAATTAATTTCTTTTTCAGCTAAACAATATTTTTAAATTAATTTTTTTATGACCAAACGATTTTTTATCTAATTAATTTCTTTTCTTTAAATATTTTAATAATTCTATATTTTTTATTCGTTACGAATATCACAATCTGTTTAGTTTAGTGCGACAGTGCAAACTTATTCAATCGTGTTGAAATGGCATCGAAAAGGAAGCGATTGAATTTGAAAGAAAAAATTAACGTTTTGGAAGTTGCTGAAAAGTAAAAGCTGTGCGTTCGTAGCCTTGCCGAACGTTTCCATGTTGGTAAAACGCAGATTAGTGAACTTTTGAAGAATAAAGAAGGAATTTGAAAAATGTGGGTCCTGAATTCAAACGAAAATTTGAAAAATTTCAAGCTTTGTAAGACAGAAACAAGTGAAATTGACGGAGTGTTGATGAAATGGTTCCGTTCTGCTTGTGCAAAGAACATTCCTGTAAGTGGTGTTTTGCTCCAAGAAAAAGCCAGAGAAGTCGGTGAAAGTTTGGGATTAGAAACTTTTAAGGCCTCAAATGGATGGCTGGAAAAATTCCGGACACGTCACAACATATCTTTTAAACAGATTTGTGGCGAAGAAAATCTGTAAACCTAAATGAAGTAACAGATTGGATTGGAAAGCTTAAATCTTTGCTTAAAGGATATGATGACAGAGACATTTTCAATGCCGATGAGACTGGCCTCTTTTAACGCGTCCTTCCGGACAAGACCTTATGTTTTAAGGGTGAAAAATGTAGTAGCGGGAAAATTTCAAAAGAGCGACTCACTATTTTGCTGTGTTGCAACATGCTGGGAGACTTCGAAACTCCAGTTGTTATTGGAAAAGCTAAGAAGCCTAGATGTTTAAAGAACATTGATGTACGAAAACTTAGTGTTTCGTGGAAGTCAAATAAGAAAGCGTGGATGACCACTGAGATAATGAGTGATTAGATGGTGGAGTTAGACAACAAAATGAAAAAACAAAAGAGAAAAATCATTCTGTTCATGGACAATGCTACTTCCCATCCTGATGATTTAAAGCTCAAAAATATTAATTTAGTTTTCTTGCCTCCTAACCCCACTTCGATGCTGCAGCCACTTGATCAGGGAATTATCCGCAGCTTTAAAGTAGGATACAGAAAGCTGCTTCTGAGACATGTGCTTTCACAGATTTCCTCCTGCAAATCCAGCAAAAAGTTGGCAAAATCGGTATCTGTTTTGGATGCAATTTCCTGGATTACGTCAGCCCTTAAAAAGGTGGAACTTGGGTGCGTTCTAAAATGTTTTAAGAAGGCGGGATTTTTGAGTACAAGCGAAGTGACAACTGTCAGTACTACTGAAATAAGAGAAAAAGAACTTGCGGATCTAGTAGCTAATTTGGATTCAAATGTTAGTGTTGAAGAGTATGTAAAGATCGACAACGATTTATCCATTGAGGAAGAAAACCTGCATGTTTCCAATTGCATTCATCGGGATACCACTGAAGCACTGGCCCTTTCTGAGGATGATGATGAGGAATCACCAATAGAAGACTGCAAAATTAAAGATTATTCGGAAGCACTGAAATACAGCGAACAATTAAGACAGTTATTTCTGAACAATGAAGATTCTGAGGGACTAGCAGAGATAAATCCTATGAAGATTCACCTTGAAAAACAGGTTTGCTGTGTAAAAAAGAGAAAGCAAACTTTGTTAACAGATTTTTCAAGTAGTAATTAAAATACTATGCATTGTATTTTAGGATTATTTAATACAAGATAAAAGGATTAGCACAAAATTAAAAGGTAAAGTAGTAAATAGTAGTAATTAATAATAGAAATTAATTTCCCAATTAATTTTTTAAAATTGCAGCCGTAATTTTCAATCAAATGTCAAACAGAAGTGCAAAAACTTTTTTTTATAATAAGGTTGTCCTCCCCAATAGCGGACACCTCCTAATAACGGACAAAACTTTTGGTCCCGTGACTGTCTGCTTTTCGGAGGTACCACTGTATATTAGTTTTCTGGCTTTCTCCCTACTTAGAATCACTATATGTGTACAATATATAATATTAAAAATACTTTTACAGTTTATTTAATATGAAAAAATATTTTTATGAAATTTAATTTTATAAAAATAGAATGAACATCCTAAAAAAATCTATTAAAACAGTATATTACATTTCTGATATGTAAAAAATACTGGAAATTTTAACAAATACTTTGCTTCTAAAACTGTATAATAAGAATTCTAAGAAACATTGAAACTACTCTTTGCAACACAAGTAAAATTATATTAACAGTAAAGGTTATTATGATCTTTGCTCAAAACTTTAAAACAGTTCAATAACTAATTAATGCTCTTTGCATGAGTACCAGAATAACATGTTGCAGCATCAATATAAAAATAATATAATTATACATACCTAATAATATATATTTTAGCAAAGATTTAAGCAAGAGAAACTGCCAAAATATTACTTCAAATCTTTATTCTTTAACAAATCATAAGAAATTAATTGCTCTAATCAAAAGCTTATGCTTTTATAAATGAATATAAGTTTATTTAAAAATTCCATTTATTATTCCAAATAATGCTAGACATAAGATACTAATTTACAGATAATAACTCAAGTAACAAATAACTATTAATTTTCCCTGATTTTTAGATATTTTTACGAATTTCCCTGACTTTTCCAGATGGATAAAATTCCCTGACTTTTCCCGGTTCTGTCGCCACCCTGTTACAGTTTAGTATTCTTCAAAAATAATGTGAGATGTGTATGTATTCTGGTAAGAAAGTTCTAAAATTCATCTTTCTAGTTTTATTCACCTTCGGATGATTTGTATCAGATTCCAACTAAAAAATGTCAGTCAAGCACAATCATTTAACAAAAGAAAAAACTAAACAAAATATATTGGGACATTTAAATTATGGATTTAATATTTTTCATGAGAAGCTTAAGAAATTACCGAGTCCTTAGCACGTTCATGGCCAACTATGAGATAACTCGAAGTTGGCGGAGGGGACTTGCCCGGAGAGCCGACTACGAGTTACTTCGTAGAAATATCATTGTAGAAAATGAAATTGGCTTCTGGAACCAGAAACCTGCGATTTATCTTCGCAGTGAGCATGTTAAGCTTCAATAAGCTTTAAAATTACTGAATGAAATAATCGCACGCCCTCTAAAAATATTCTGAATCCCTGAAATATCAATTATATGATAAAAGGAATTTATAATTTGTTCTAAAAAGAAATATCGCATTTCATTCAAAATCTACGAAACTGATAAATATATTATTGAAAAATAACCATTATTTTTCATAATGTTATTATTTGATTAAAAATAATTATAAAAAATTCTACAAGAGATCTGACTTGAGGAATGTACTTAAATTGTTCGTTTTTTTGTTAATAGTCTTACCAAAAGGACACCAGTTAATCGAACCATGATTTCTCACATGTAGAATCAAAACATTGAAAGCGAGCAATGTTTTTGAATGTAATGTTTTGATGCCACTCAAAATAATATTAAACTACGACTTTGAGAAACCGTCCTAGAATCAGAATCCAATTAAGACGAATTTTTAAATACGAGGAATGAAAATAAACGATAAAATTCGATAACTTTAAAAACAATTGTGTTTTGTTTGATTCATGTTCTTTACTAGTCGCTATGCTAATGGGACAACAAAAAATAATAATATATTCATATTTAAAGAAAATTTTTAAAAATTGATATGTGCTTATTTTGATGGATACAAATAGAATAAATGAATTTTTTAATTCTAGTATAAGATGTAGATGCAAAATATTACGTTAATCTAAATCTATCATTCAGATTTAGGGTTTAATTTTTAAAAAAATGATACCTGAAATGAAATCAAGCCGACTCGGTTACTCGGCTAGCTGCGGTTCGAACAACACAACACCAGCGTATGCTACTGAATTCTCTTCTGAGTTATTAAAATGTATTATCCACTCTTTCTCTGTGGTATTTTCAATGCGATTAACACATGTTAAAAGTTTTAGTGGAATTTTAACCGTTTTCCCGATCTTTTAAATTCGTAAAAGTAAGTATTGACTCCTTTTCTGTAATTCCTTCCTTAAAGTTTGATGAAGAAAAACATCACAAAATTCGTGGTGTGTATATTCATAACTTGTATTAAATTTCTATCTTAATATTTTCTTTTCTCTTTTGGAAAATTGAAAGCCTGTGTATCCGAAGCAGTTTGCTTTGTAAAAAGAGCCTGATACTTATTACTTTTTCCGTTTCTTATCATATATACCTTATAAATCAGAGGTGTCAAAATCAAAATTTGTAGCGACTAATTTCAGTATATTTTTTCTTTGTTTTGTTTAATGTATCTTTAAACTACAATAGGGCCTTTATTTATATACGAGTATGTTGTTTAAATATTATATTCTTTGAACATTTATTCTGTAGTTATCGAGTATTTGAAAGCAAAAGCAGTTAGTAAACAAACTAGCATGTTTTATTAACCTCTCGTTGGTCACAGTTATTTTCATGCTTACATGGTTCCAATATATTATACAGATAGAAAATTCATTCTATAATAATTTCATCCGCTTTTGGTAAATTTTCTTTTTAAACTATAATAATTAGTCGTATTGAGAATGTAAATGAGTATTCTGCAAGAAAAATTCAAATTGTAATGCATTAAAAGTAGTCAAAACAAGAATGTATATGCATATTTGTTGGATATTATGAGTAATAGAAGGATAATTGTGTATGTGATATCTGTGTAATGAAATAGGTACAAAATTTCTTTTCGATATTATAAATGATCATTATCTTTAGCCTAAGGGGAGTCTGTAATTTTGTAATAAAAAGGGTGAAGAATAGTTAGATAGGAAATGGTGTCAAGTCCATATTCTTTCATTTAACTGTACTGTGCACTTAATATTATTAAAATTCATTCCTGGTGCCTCAGATTGGGAAATTTTCCACTTTATAGACTGATATGCATTAAGTAAAATATCAAAATTTAAGCAACATATTCTCCTTTTTATTGAAAAAACGTGCATCTTATTTTGAAGGTTTGAATAAAGATATGTTTTATCCACAGCAGAAAACTAATAAAAGTTGAAAAGAACGTGCATTCAGTGGTCTTGCTTAATTAACTGCAGTTATTTTCTGTTAACTAGGTTTGTAATTATTGTGAGATATAAATGTTATTATGAAATATCACTTTTATATTACTATGCAAGTGCAGCAGTGATGTAGTCGCAAAATAAGCAGTGCTGGGATGCTTAAAAGCATCTCCAGAATGCTCTAACCTGGGTGACAAAAATCACCCTGTTTTAAGGACGTTTTCAAATTTTTTTGTTATTTATTTCTCATAAAAAAAAGCAGTGCCGGAATGCTGTTCCGGCTCCACAGCACCCCTGAAATGCAGTGGAAATTAAACAGTGTCTCATTCATTTTGCTTGTTAAGATTCCAGTACTTAGCATACTATTTAACATGTTAAACCATCTGAAAAGTACCTGTACAGCTTTGTAATCATTACATATGATGATTATATATAAATAGAAAATCAAATAAAAATATGAAATTAAAAAGCCAAAGAAGTATAGTACAATGTTTCAGTAGTACATATGATGCTGCTGTAAACGAAAAAACAAAGGCAGACAATACATTTTTTATATGAGCAGAAAAACAATGAAATTTAGTTTTAACAAATTGTAGAACAAGACTAAAAGAATCCATCCAAGTATAGTTCAGCAACGGATTCCGAGACTAGTACTTTCGGACGATTTCACACCAGAAAGGGGTGTCTAGCAATGAGTCATATGAGTACATTTCCGGTGTTCTTTGTTAGATCACGCTCAGTAAAATGTAAACATCGCCCTTACTTTCCCCTATTTTGATGAAAATAACTATCCTGCACATGTGCAAGAGCTCAGAGGGTTTCCGAATCCGTTGCTAAACAGTGGACTTCATGAAGGGTTAACTACTTAGTCATGGATTCAAAAAAATGGGAACTTTTTCTGTAAGAAGTTTGATTTTCGTCAAAGAAAGCCTCTTGTAACCCGAAAGATCCGAAGAGAAAAGACAAAGCAAGAACTGATTACAAGATTTGTTTATACATCCAAACAAGAACACCAATAAGGTTAATTTTTAAAAAAAGGAGATTTAAGGAAAAATCATTAGCCATCAGGCATAAATGCTGTCATAAAAATAGAATATTAATCAAAGAAAAACATATTGAACTTACCCAAGTGCAAAAATCTTTTTTTTTTAATTAATCTTATTGGTGTTCTTGTTTGGATGTATAAACAAATCTTGTAATCAGTTCTTGCTTTGTCTTTTCTCTTCGGATCTTTCGGGTTACAAGAGGCTTTCTTTGACGAAAATCAAACTTCTTACAGAAAAAGTTCCCATTTTTTTAAATCCATGACTAAGTAGGTAACCCTTGATGAAGTCTACTTGGATGGATTCTTTTGTTCTTGTTCTACAATCTGTTAAAACTAAATTTTTTTGTTTTTCTATGATTGTTATTTTTAGTTGAAATGCTTAAAAAATAACTTGAATGGCAGTCGTATGCATGACTCAAGACAAGCACTTACAGAGAATTTATTTCATCACAAGCAATTACAAAACATTTACCGTGTCGATTGCCATATTTCATTGTGTTCACCTTTTGTAGATGGAACCACATCTAAATTGTATTCTAATTTAATCCACGTGGCTGTTGGCATTAGCTGTAGAAGAGACTGGATGGCATGTGTAATTCTTCTCTTCATGTCTTCAATGTCAGCCACAGAGGAAGGGAGCACCTTGTTCTCGAAATAAACCCAAAAGAAGAAATGAAGCGGGGTTATACCTCAGGAACAAAGTGGGTTTTAACAATAGGCCAGGAAATTCCTTATTCAAATAGTCTCTTACAATTTTGTGCCAGTTTGGAGGCGCACCATCTTATTGCCCCACAATGTTTGGATGCAAATGACAAATCTATGGGGTAGTAAAAATTTGGATCATATTCAGGAAAACCTCTTTTATGATAAGTATACTCAGTGAAAAATAATTGGATATTAAACCGCACCACGCATTAAGTTTAGATTATCGCCAGTGGTGAATACAGGATTTTGATGAGGAGGGGGGCGGGCGAGGTCATGAAAATTTTATATCGTCGTGACTTCATGGCTCATGCGAGTGAAAATACTTTTATCTTTACTCACCTGATGATAAACATCACAAAGGATACTACAATACTTTCGATAATTTAATAAAAACACGAAGTAACTAGCAAAAAAATGTTTTCGACCATGTTATAGCTACAAGTGAGAATGGAATGACTACAAAAAATGGGAAAATTTTTGATCCTGCCAAGCCCAGAAAGCAATGTTACCCCATTTTATGTTTAAAAAAAAGAGAAGAACAAATAGGTGTAATCATTTTTAAAAAAATCTAGGATTTTTGTTTAGTTCGGGGGGGGGGGGGCTGCAGCCCCATAGCACCCCTCCCCAGGTTCACCACTGATTGTCATAGATTATTTCAGCAGCTTAATGTGGGTTAGTCTATCCCTATATTCTCATGCTTTGCTTATGAAGAAATGAGAGGTTGCTTCATCTGTAAAGAGGATGAGTCGTAAGAAATGGGCATCTGAGCCTCTGCGTTCAAACCTCTCATTAGCAAAATTAAAATGTCTCCGCTTGTCAACTTGCTGTAAAGTTGCCATAGTTGTTTTACTTTGAACTATAGTGATAGATTTGGTTTCAAAGTAACAACTTGCTCAATAAGCCTTTTATGCAAACAGGTATACTGTGGGAAAACCTTATATGTAAACAAATAGTGTCATTTATGATGGTTTTCTGAGATTTTTTTTTTTTTTTTTTGGTTGTTTTTTTTAAGATACAGTACCATCTGTGGGAAAAATTAGTAACTATATTTTTTACTGTTGAAAAAAAAAAAATTATACCGCTAGAACAATTTTAGTATAAACTGCACTTTTCCATGCCAGTTATTTGATTTTATATTTCATTTTAAAATGTGTCAAGAATTTTTGGTGCACCCTGTACATATAATAACTTTTGAACAAGGGGTGGTTTTGGGTTCTATGGAGCATGATCTGTGATGATTTACTGAATTGAAGATTATAATAACATCCAAACACAGCATAGATTTTTATAACTATTATATATTTTTTAAATAAAAATCGGTTACATTTAGTGTGCGAGAAATGTTGTAACATATGAAATTACGGAATTTTTATGGAAAAGCTTTTAATAGTTGAATTCATTACACCATAATTTTTTGTGAAAAAAAATTACTGTTATTATTTTTTTTCCCCAAGTGTGATTATTATGATTTTTCTCCCACCCTCTTATCTTCATGCACTGAAACTTGCAGCATGCATGCATTGCTTATTAAAATGTTTAATCATTTGTAAAGTGAGTAATAGCTTACATGAAAACAGAACACATTGTTTTACTTCTAACCAGAAAAGAAAAACAGATCATTTCCTCAATGAGAATAACTTTTTAAATCTAAGAATCAAAACCTAATAACAGAAGGGTGGGCAGAACCAGACAGAGAGAAAATTGAGTGCAGCTTTCTAGTTTTATCGTCTTCTCTTCCAGTTCTTGACTATGAAACTGAGAATAAAGGAAGATGTATGTTTATGTTTTTCTAAAGCTTGTCTATGATATTGTAATTTATTTTTTTTTGCACACGAGTTGTAAAGATAAATGATGAAAGTATTCTAGCATACTTTCTATGTCATCTGAATAAATTCTTTAATTTTTGAGGACTAATATATTAGGGCAAATTATTTATAATTGAAATATTCTTATATGTAGAATCATTTTGTCTTGCATTAAATGATTGATATTTTTCTTATTTTTTAATTTTTTTTTCTATTTTTGAATTAAATTTTTTCAGGTACTTTTTTAAATCAACATTTGATTGTTGTTTTATTTACACCATGGCCAAAAGAAAGCTTAAACCACGTCAAAAGGCATCAGATGATGAAAGTGAATCTCAAAGACCTGCGAAGCAGTTTAAAAAACGAAACAACTCAAGCACAGAAAATATTTCGTCTTCAAAAGAAGAACATGACAGTAGTGGGGATAGTGACATTTGCGATTTAGGCGAGACTTCTTGTACTACAGCAGATGATACCCATTATGAAAGTTTTTCAAGTTTTCTGAAAGCTTTTTCCTATTATTATGACGATAATGATGATGAACATACGAAGTGTAAAGGTGCTTCAAATGAAGGTGAAAATTCAATGATTGATAGTAAAAGAAGCAAATCTCATGAAGAGGTAAATATCAGACTAATTTTCTCCTGTTCAAAAAACATTTTTGAATTTTACAATAAAAGCTTTTCAGTTTTAGAAACTTAAGAGAAAAAGGATCTACATTAAGAGTTCTGAATTCTTGAAATTTAATTTCATTTAAGCTTAATTTTTATAATTTTGATTTTTTTTTATAAAAGTTTCCTTCAGATGGAAATGTTCCTACTTTTATGCTCAATTTTTTCAGTTAATAACCTGAATGAAAAAATACAGACCTGCCAACTCTCCCTCTTTTGGGGGAGTCTCCATTTTTTTAACAATTTCTCCCGCCTCCCAATTTTCACCGATTTCCTCCCACTTTTTAGTATTTTCGAGAAATTGGAACAAATAAATAGTAATAAAAAAAACAGTAAGAATGGCGAAAGAAAAATCCAGTGCTTGCCACGACTACATTCTTCTCAAATTTCGAATGTGTGACGTCATTCTGCTACGGATTCTTCATTAGCTCTTTCCCGCGGCATCATGTCCAGGCTGTTGACTAGTGACTATAGCCAGGGCTTTTTGGCACATGCGCTGCTTTGACTGTTCAGCACGCTAGGATGGAAACAGAGAGTTTTTTTTTTTTTTTTTATCTCTTTAGCCGATTGTGTCGTGTTGGGGTTATCGCTGAAATATTTATATTTTTTTTTGTGCCTGCGTTTCTTTTTCCTCCAGTCCAGATTTGATGTTTTTGAAAGTATCAAAAAAGAAATACCAGACTGTGTATTTACCAAGGCCTATTCCAAGGAATATTCGTTTGTTATCACTCTGAAAAAAGATAAATCATATGCATTTTGTACAATTTGCGCGTGTTAATTTTTCAGTTGCTTCCGGAGGCAAGTATGACATTTGCGAGCATATCGCATGGCAGAAACATTTTTAGCTTAGTTACTAGTTGTAAGACGCACACAAAATTTAGATCCTCACTTTCAAATCAGACTTCAGGAAATTTGCTGACTGTGAAGTCAAGCATGCAAGAGCCTTGTTTTAAAAGAGAATTTGATTTTCAATTTTTAAAGAGAGCAAAATCTGCAACAACTTCTTCTTTAAAGGAATAAAAGTACATTACCATGTAATTTGTAAATAGGACTTATTTGTAAGTAGAACTCAACTGTAAATATGAAAAACTATAATCAAGAAATATATATATGAAAAAATGTAAATCCATAAGTTAAAGCTCTGAAGTACAAAAAAATATATTCGTAAGTCAATTTATATTGGTAATGCTGTTTAGATATAAAATATGTGTGGGAAAGAGTGGGGACTAAAAGAAGTGTCTTTTAAAAAACTTATAAGATTATTTTAAAAACCCATCTAAGCAATTTTTAAAAATAAATACATTTTCATTTACTTTGTAAAAAAATAAAATGTTGAGAAAAATATAGCCAAAATAAAAGATTGTCTCATTAGGCTCCCTCCACCTTATTTGTATATGAATTAAATAAAGTAAATGTATTCCCTGCTGTGCATTTGTGATCATATATATGTATAATTATAAATGTCTCCCTCTTTTTCAAATCTGGAGGTTGGCTGGTCTTAAATTATATTCAATTAATTATGAGAATGTTCCTTTAGTAAGAAAAATGTTTATACAGTTTTAATTAGCTTTTAATAAAACTTGTATTTAAATTGTATTTTTGATGGTTATGTTGCATATGCTAACCACGTGTAGCAGTAAACATTACTGCCCCTAATTAAATATTTAATGTAAAATTAATTAATATGTAAAGAATATTATAATATTTGTATTGATAAATAAGATGTAACTATTTACATTTGTAATTTTTTTGTAACTACTATATAAAGTTGGCCATAGAATTCTGTTGAAGAGGCGTCAGACAAAAACTACTAAATCTTAGTGGCAATATTTCAACTTTGCTATTTTTTGTTGCCACCACACAAAGTAGCTTAGTGCCGATTGAGGCCCTGCGAACACAATAGTACCAGATTTGACTAGTGTTTTCAGAGCTTTTAATTCAAAGCTATAATTTATATTGCTATAATTTTTCACTTATGTTTTTGAAAATTTTCTGTTGAAAGGTCCCAAGTCATTCTTGCTAGTGTTCTTATTTGATAGAATTTGGAATGGCGTAATTTTAAATAGGTCCATTATTTAACAATGGAGCAATAAAAGGATAAAGAATTATCGGAATTATTTCTAGAATAATTAAAGCTATTCTTGAAGGGCTTTCCTCTTCTCAGAATATTTACTATTACCAGAGATTTACCATTACATGTTTATAATTGTAAACAATTTACCTTAACAGAATTATTTTATAATATTTCAGGCGTCTCATCCTGCTTCATCCTCCCATGAGAATGTGGTAATTGAAGAGATAGAGACAAATATAAGGTTAATTTTCTTATTTATATCAGAATTGTTTTCAAAAGGGGTGTCAATCTTGATTTTTATTTGACTTCTTGTTTTAATGTATGAGAACTTATTCTGGCTTTCTTTTTATTAGTTTTATGTAAGAAGATTTGATAATTTATAAAAATACTAGAAATTAATTCACTGTTTTGAACTAGATGAGGAAAAACCTGCTGATTTATGTTGGAATAACACATATTCATCTCCCAATGAAGTGTTTTTAAACTTCTAGTTATGCTAGATATTCAACTCGTGCTGTTGTAGAAACCTTATACTTGTTCAGCTCATTATTCTTATTCACTCCCTAATTATGGGTCTGTGATCTCACATAAAATATGTGTGTTAATGCAAAATTGGAAGTGCTGAAAATTAACTAATCCAATAACTGGCTTGTTGAGTGGAATCCTGTTGATTAAAAATGTAAGGATAGTAAATAGTATAATTTGCCATTGGAGTTTTGTGTTCTTCACAGAATATGTTTTATAATTTTCTTAATACAGTAAAAGCTTAACTAACTGGCAGGCTTGGGAAACTCCGATTTCTGGATAGTTGAGTGTGACGGGAAAAATGGGGGTGGGAGGTAGATTGTTGCCTTTTTTTTTTTTTTTTTTAAAGATTTTATCGGCCAAATAATTTGTTTTTGTCATTTTGAAATGTGCATTAAATATAATTTTTAAGAATACTTATGTATCTTCCATAACATTGTATATACAAAACATATTATGAAGATTTTAACATTAATGATTTTTTTAAAAAAAATTGACCTTTAACCGAATTTTTACTGTAAATATAGATTGTAAAAATATAAACATATAAAAATAGCCAACGAAACTGAAAAATATTCTACTCAGCAAGCAGAATAAAACTCTTAAGTGATCATAACAAATCCCAGATTAAATACCAAAACTAATTATCTTTTAGAAGATCACATGGTTTATTGCGCAATACACGCTCCTCCAATTTTCCTGCACGTAATCGGAATCAACATCTGCCAGTATTTGGAGAGTAAATAAATAAAGGAAAAGAAAGTGTCTTACCAATCTGGAGTAACCCCCCACCCCCTTGGTTTTTTTTTTTTTACTGATTCTGTCCCTTTACCTTATCATTTTTTTTTATGTCGATTTCGTTTTTAGGTCTTGTTTTTCGGCAAAAGGTGAGGACCTTTTATTTTTTTGGTTCTCACTTTTGCTTTTAAACCCCCCCCCCCCATAAAACAAGTCTGTGTACATCACAGTACTGTCTATTGCTCTTTTTTTTTTCCTTATGCACATTGCATTCCAGAAATAAATTGTCCGCATGAATGAAACTGCGCGGGCGGGCGCGTGTTAAATTTTGGCACACAGATGTAAAATTTTTGGGAAAACTCCTTTTCTAATTTTTCCGGTTAGTTGAGCTTTCCGGATACTTGAATGCCGGATAATCGAGAATTTATTGTACTTGGAATTTTGTTCACTGATTCCTTAAAAGAATCAGTGTACTACAATAAGAAGCGAAACTTTAAACTGCTAGCAGAGCAGTAATACATTTTCAGACACCAAATTATATTGCAAGAAAAAACAGCACTGTTTAGAAATGGGGGGGGGGGGGGCGGGATCTCTAGACTTCCTTTAAAAAAAAACATAGCAAGAAAAAAAATGTGAATGATTTCACTTTCATTACAAAACTGGATATACTGTAATATATATAATTATGTTTGAAGTTAAGGGGAAAATTGCTATACAATCAAACTTTTAATTGATAATTTTCTAAATTTCAAGGTGATATAAGTCATTTTTTCAATAATATTTTCCTAAATTATAATTTAAAAAATGGCAGAATTTCATTTAATTTTTAATGAAATACAACACCAAAATAATTGCACATTCCCACCATCGAAAATATATTTGGGCTCAGTAATGCTAGATACAATTGTCCGTCTGTTAGACCATCAACAGACAGGTGTACATTTGCTTTTCATTATTGTAGCAGATAAAGATAAACCAAATGTAATATGTAAAAAGAAAGTTGCTGTGGGTTTAGAACATTGAGTTCTCGTGCCATGAACAAAAATAAATTCATTTACAGTGCACTACCGATTATCCGGGTTAATCACCGGAAGGAATCGCACGGACAATCCGAAAACTCCTTTTTATTAAAGAAAAAATCAACATCAGTACAAAAATATAAAAATTACTTACATTTGCATGCTGTATAACATCAAACTAGAAATTTTCCTTTTAACATTTACTGCTTTAAAAAATCTGTAATGCGTTTTTGTTTCTGCTGTTTGTTCATCGCTTGTCATATATCGACACATATTTTACAAACCGCAGGAATGTCACCATAATCAAATCCTCTTTTCCCCATATAATCTAACAAAGTTTCCACGGATTGTAGAGTAGCAGAATTGGAAATTGTATTTCCCTCATTTAGTACATCTTCTGTATCAGTACTAGCTGATTCTGCATTATCAAGTTTTTGAAGGATTTCTAATTTTTGTTTAACATTTTAACCATTTCGTTTTTGTTTCACATCACTCATTTTTACCAGTAAAAAATTTTAACTACTAACTGACGATAAACAAAATGCAAAAACTAAAGGAACACATGTGAAAGTGAAAGAAGGCGAAGAATTTAAAGAATGACCTGTCAGGGAGAGGCGTGTTCATACGAGAATGAGTTAGCAGGAAGTGGATGATTCATTTCTCATAAAATTAGGGGTCGAACCGGTAGAGATTGCACGTGAAGGAAGGAAAAAAAAAATCTATTCGTTAGCCTCCGCCGTCACGGCTCGCTAGTTTCTCGGAATGAATCCCTCGATCGAACATCAACATCGATTTTACATGCATGATAAGCATGAAAATGTTTCTCTTTAAATTTTTTCTGAGTCCGGAGTGAGCACGGATAATTCGCAAACCGGATAATCCGCGCACGGGTAATGGAGGGTATACTGTATTAATAACTTTGGTTGCATGGAAATAAATTTTCTCTTAGAATAAACATTTATTGCATTGATGTGGTTGCCGAGTCAATGAAGTCATTGATAATTACAAAAATGAACTTTATTATAACTCAACAAATATTCAACAAAACAATACTGCGAAAGGGTAACACAACACTTCAAATATACCATCACTGGGGCAGGTAATTACATGAAAGAGAAATTCAGGTAGATGACCATGAGGGTGGATGGTGATATTTATATAGGATAATTCAAAGGATGACCACCAGTATGTCAGATGGTTACTTTTATAAAAGGACCACTTCTAAGATGTGACTGAACAATATTCGAATAGTCATAATCCTTAATTAAGGTGAGAGGCATCTGTTCACCACTTGGTTCTTCCTCATAATGAATAGTATTTTTCTTTAGTTTTGATGTAGGTGGATATATATGTGTGTGTGCTACTCAACAGTATTATTATTGTTGATAAAAAGCCATATTTTTCTTTAAAGAAAGATTTATTATGTTTGAGTAAATTCTCATTATGAGATATGTTTCATAAACTTCGTTTTAAATATTTTTATAAACCTTAATGTAATTGGTAGTCTTGATAGGAGTGTAAAAATGTTAAGCATTGTACATAAATACATTATTTTATTAATTACCTAAATTATGTCCCTAGGATCTTACCTATTCCATCCATGTTGAGCGAATTAGTCGTGCTCCAACATCCTGCTTCGTTGACACTTCATGGATATGTCGAAGTCACGATATGGTTTGGAAACATTCGCATATTCGGTTATAAGGTGCAAGAAGGCGAAACCATTAAAGTATTCAGTACTGAAGGCACTGGCCTGAAGAAAGTAAAACCATCAAGACCAAAACAGAAGTTAGATATTGAAGTTCTTAAAAAGGATCTTAAAAAATTGACATGCTATGAAAAGATTAATCTAGAAGGATTTATAAATGATATTGGACCTTCAAGCGTTGTTCTCAGTGTTAAAAAAATCTTGCTGCCTGCCCCTTTACGGTTTTTGGAACAGTATTATCCTACTGCTCTTCAAACAAGGTGGTTTAGAAGTGAAACATCTGAAAAGGAGAAAAATTTTAAACTATGCAGCACTGAAAAATCTTATGCTATTAATGTAAGTGGTGATTTTAAAATGCTGTCAAGGCAAGTTAATGAAGTGGTCAGTAATCCAGGTAAGAAATTTTACATTTAGAAAGTTTCTCTATTATCTTTAAAATGTACATAATTTATTTTGCCCTTTTTTGCATTTTAATTCAAAGAATTATTAAATAAATTTTTATTTGGTTTTTTTAAATTTTATTTTGTAAGAATTTTAGAAATGCATAAATTATATTTATTCTTAAGTTTGTTATGTGCTAGTTGGTACACCCGGCATTAATCGGAATAAAAATATTTTCTTGTCTTATTAATAAAAAATTAACTGTTTAATTAATTGTCCCAAAATTTTTAAACCTTCATGATGCTTCAGTATTTGTGAGTAAAATTTGAAGTACTTATAACATAGGCTAATGTTATCGCATCAAATCAGACGTTTTTGGCAATGTCTTATAAACATAAACAAAAAATATATTTATTAATACATAGAATTCAATGGCCATGCAATTATACATTAAAAAATATTTATATGTTAATATTTTTAATGTAAAAAATATTATAAAACACAAAAACCTCTTATCGCCTGCAACTTTATTTTTAATTAAAATATGAATATCGTTTGCACCAAACAATTTTTTTCTCGTAGCTTCTTAAAAACATATAGACTGTACCAAAGAGTTTTTAAAAACTACCAAAATTTAATTAAATGTTGAGAGTAGCAAGACTGATGCAATTAAATAAAATGATGTAAAAATCTATAGTCTCATCCAATAGGAATGGCAATACTTAAAATAATATTTTCCATATTTATCTACTTAGTTTTTAATTAATAAAAAAATTAACTATATAATTAACCATTGCAAATGCTTCTCTAAAACCTTCTTTGTGATTCTTAGTATTTGTGAACAAAATTTTTAAAATATCTGTTCGCACAGTAGTTTGGATTTCTATAATCTAGTTTCTAATTCTAAATTTTCTAGTATCTAAATAGTTTCTATAATTTTCATAAATAATTCTTGGAAAACTATTTATAAGTTTCACTTTTTATTTATATAGATGATATCTGAAGTAGCTAGAATTGTGTATGTCACTGTTTTGATATGAATTGTTTATAAAATTTAATGGCATTTTTCCTTTAAGCATGGTTTACTTGAGACCAGTATTGTCATGGCACTAAGATTGCATTTGTGTAGAAAGAGAAAAATATGGAATTGCAGCATGTAATTGTTCCTTAACCTTCCAGCGGGTGCGTGTTGTACTTTTTACGACACAATAATTTTCTTCATTTTTACTATGGAAGTTGTAAGTTATTTCATAATAGTAATAAGATGCATATCAGAAAAGCAAATCTTTTCATCAAGAGTGAAAATTAATTTTAATATTATAGAAATATTCAACATCTAAAATTATACTGAAATCAGAGAAAGTAATGAGATTTAATAATATTTTATGAAAAAAAAGTATTAAGCAATACATATTTAAAAAGATCATAATACAAACTGAGATTGTACAACAAAGACTTTCTTCTTAGTTTCTAATCTTTGTCCTTGCATTCAAAACATTGGACTTTTGCTAGAGAGTGACGCTTACAAGTATACTATATATTGCACCTACTGCATTTCATGGATTTTGCTGATTGTTTTCTTTCTTTCAAACACAAACCACAAGTTCTTCTCGATGCTGGTTGCTCTTCACTTGCTTTTTCAGATTGTGATGTATAATTTAGACTTGAAGACATGATGATGTTTAGATTTTTTGTGCTTGAATATTGAGATGTTTTTTCATAAGACTGAGGGCTAAGTTTTTTAAGAAAATTATTTCGGCTTGATGGCTTTTGGCTGGCTTATTGCATATTAAATATTTTTGACAATGTAAATGAAGTTTTAAATCACTGAAATGTTCACTGGATATATAATTACCAAACTGAAATGTTAAGATATGAAAAAAGTTATCAAATTACACGAGCGGGTGTGCAACGTAAACTTTACGACAGAAGCATAAAGCAGTATGAAATCACTTTGAAACTCGAATAAACCCATTTAATCCTGAAGAGAGAGGTCACATGAAGGAATAGCAATGGCCTTCGAACAGTTTTGACTCCTAATAAGAGAATAAATGCTAGTATTCAATAGTACTTTTTTATTAACATCACAATCACCTTATTATTCACAAAACCAGCCAGCACACCAATCTTCTGCAATGAGGTTGGTGAAAAGTCACCCATTTACTTCTTAAGATAGCTGTCTTTAAGGTATTAAGAGTATATTTTGGTTGTTGTCATGCTAATTGAAAAGTACCCATTTAGTATTGGAAATTTACTCTGTGTTATAACTATCAACAAGGGAAAATTTTAATTGAGGTCTTCATGTTCTGTTGATTTACATTCCTGCATTTTTCTATGGATTCCTTATTTTGGTTATAAACTGCTATGTAAAACATTCTACAATGATTTCTAATCTTTCAATAATCATCCATTCATTCTCTCCGTATTTGACTTTCAAATTCTCTGTTTGTTAAGTATATTTCGTAATGAAGAAATCGAGTAATTGGTAAATTTTTGTCAATTAAATTCAATTATGCATTTCAAATTAACTGTTTTAAATATTTTAGTTATTTTTTGCTATTTTAACAGTTTTTTATTTTGTTATTTTTAAATTTGCAGATTTTGGACCTCGCATATTAGTACGTGGGGAAAAGAATATGGGAAAATCAACTTTAATACGGTACCTAATGAACTCGTGTTTAAACAAGTAAGTTTCATATAAAAAGAAAAATTAATTTTTCTTGTTATTTACAGTACAGATTTCCTTTTTCCTAGTAAAGTATTTGATCCCTTTATTGATTAGTTAGCATAGAGCCAGAGGTGATAAGTTGATTTAACATGTGGCAGTCGATGGTGCACCAAGCTCCACAAAGATGGTATTAGAAGAAAAGCAGAGTAACATATGAAAATAGATTAGATTGATGCTGTTGGATAGGTAATTTTGTGAAACAAATCAGTAGATTTTGGGTAATATAGTGTAAATTTCCTGGCTCTGTGCAAGGATTGTGAGCAATTCTATTCTAGCAGAATATAAAAGAAAGGTATTTCTTTTCTGATTGAACAGATGTTCATTCTAGCAGAGTGGAATGAAACTTCTTTTATGGATGTTTTGCAAACAGTGAACCCAGTATAGAGTCTTATTTTTTATAATCTTCACTTGCAGAAAGGAGGGGAAAACTTACTATAGTTGATTTCTTTTATTTAACCCATCGGTTAATTGGAGCAAATTTGAAGAAACGGGAGCAGAGGCATTTCGAGGTTAAGGTTTTCTCAATTCTAGAATCACATTAAGCCGATGCCACTAAGTGGGTTGAGGTTATGTTTCTGCTTGGGCATTGGTTATCAGTCATTTTTCTTGGCTTGTGGAAGGCAAAAAAGTTTAGACTACTGTTACTGCTACACTTGTTCCCTTTGTATAACATGTTTTTCGTCAAATTTATAGCTCTTGCCATGATGCCAAGAAAACTTTTTACTCTTTAAAATAAAATTGCTATACTATATAAAATTAAAAATTTGCCGTTTAATATAAGCCGTCATTCACTTACTGTAATCAATTCTGTGAGAAATTGCCATTACAGAAAGGATGAACAGGACATCTAAATAGTAATAAGATGGAAAAGATCCTGAAGTGGAAGAGGTGCTGGATCCAATGATTTTTGTTTGTCAGTGGGCAAGGCAAGGTATGGATACCGACAACATCTTATTGTATCTTTTATTTCTCTTCAATAATTTATTAAAACAGTTAAGGAAAATTGCTTATTGTTTAACTTTATATGAAATTCCCTTAATTGAGACAAAATGTCTATTCCCAATTAAGCAGAATCAACTGTACATTGGTAAGAATGAAGATATTTAGACTGACAGAAAGATGGACCTGGAGCATGCCCCTATTTGAGGTAGATGAAGATATTCTAAATGACTTGGAAACAGTTGATCTGGTAAATGCCCTGTTGAATTGTGAGGCATATGAAAAAGATCCAGAGTTTGTGGCAGGCTTTCTTTCCTGAGAGAAAATTATTGAAGGGAGAAACCAAAGAAAGAGAATTAGAAGAAATAAAAAAATAAAGATATCAAAGAGCTTAAGATTAGCTCAAATAAAAGAGATAGAAGAAAAAAAATAGGGTAGCAAAGTAAATAGCTGGGAAGACTACAGTTTCAGATAACCTCTACTGTGACTTTATTGACTCCACCTCAGAAGAATCTGAAACATCTTATTCAAATGTGCAGAATGCAGCTGTGCCAAACAGGCCATGTGAATAAGCTTATGAATGATGGAAATGTAGAAAGAGTGGGCAAATGTTCATAGTGATTGTGAATTTGTTTAAAGTAAGAGTCTAGTACTGTCCCTGTCAGTCCTAGAAGAAAAGAAAAATTAGCATTAAATTCCATCAATTACAGCTTGACCCATTAATGCCTAAATTAATTTAAAGCATAGATTTCAATAAATTTCTTCTAAATTACATTTAAAACACCAAGACTAAGTTAGCTGCAAATTAAAATTGGAGGGGAGAAAATCTTTTTTTTATTTTGCGAGATAAAAAATTATTTTAAACTTTTTTTAGATAAATATTAATGTTTTTAAAGTACAGTAAAATATAAAAATAATAATCACTTTCTAATTCCTTGTATTACCTCAAAAATAAATTTTAAAAATTCAAAACTGCAACACTTGGACTTCAAAATCTGGCTAACTGTTGGTATATAGCTGCATAGACAAAGTAAAAAAGAAACAATAGAATGCATTTGTTTCAGCCATGGAAATGAAATGTAACTGTCCTGTAAATAGCATGCTGGGCGTTAACGGGTTAATGTTGCTCTGAAGATACTAGAGAAATATATATTTCAGAATCAGAGTAACAAAAACCTCCTATGACAAAATGAGCTACTGTTGTAAAGTGGGATTTTTTTATTTATCTAAGGTAGATAAACTGCGTGCATAAATGAAATTACATTGGAACAATGTGTCAGAAAAGCAATGTTGAAAATTACTGAAATGTGCATATGGTTCATTTCACAACACATCTTTTGAAAGAGTTTGGCTAGGCAGAGTTCGACTACTTACCCATCTTTCCTTGCATGTCAAAAAATTCCTTTGCGGCCCTCATTTTCAAAGAGGTGAAGACCGCCTTCATACACTGGCTCCTATCCTACATGGCAGACTTCTCTGACATAGAAATACAAAAGTTCATCCCTTACTGTGACAAGTCTCGGTTCATGATGAAAATGTTGAAAAGTAGCTTAATGAATAGTGTGTCTATTCTAATAAATATTTTCATTTAATTATATTTCCTTTCTAATAAGACTCGTAGGGAAACCAACTTTATGAATGATCCTCGTAGTTATAAGTATAGTTACTTTAAATTTATAGGGGTGATTTTTAAAATTTTTACATTAATTGAAATAATTGACTTATTTTTTTCTATAGTTTTATTTTCACAATGAAATGCTCACAGGCATAGTTTGTTGTAGTTTTTCTTAGCATTTCAACTTCATGATAAGCAATGAAATGTAATTTCTATCCTGTTATTTAAAAAAAATGGCTCTCTTTAAAGTTTGACATGCATTGATAACCATTGTCATAATGTTAATTTTTATCATCTTGATTGCCTCGTTATCAACCACCTGTCTAATTATATGTTGTGGAAATCTATGTCATGATAAATTCTGTAATTCACTTCTAGTTAAATATGTTGAGAGTAAATGAGATAAATATGCTTGTGGTTACTTAGTAAAAGAATGCCTACTGATATTGAAAATGTTTCTTTTCAGTGTTGATGAGGTTTATTTCCTGGATACTGATCCTGGCCAAACAGAATACACTCCACCAGGTGTTGTTAGTATATTCCGAGTGACTAAACCTTTGTTAGGTAATTTTGAATGAATTATACATATTTTTTACTGAAGTTATTCCTTTTTCTCATGATCTTGAAACATGACAAGAATAGCATCATTAGAATATTTTTATGGTTTATATGTATATTATTTTTATAGAATACTAATTATGTCACATAAAAGGATATTACTTTTGAATGATTAAGTTTTTGAAATTACCAAGTTTAACTTCAGTGACAAATGATTTACCTTTTTTGTGTATGTATGTATGTATAATGAGTTAAGAATAGGACGGCTGTATTGTTATGTGATTGCCAGACAAATCTAAAATGGGCACAAGACATCAAGTTTTTGGACCCAGTCAACAAAAATTGCAGTACTCTTAATGTGCTTATTTTTCATTTTCAAAAAGGGCCATTATCAAAAGAAATAAAATTCCAGCCCACGATTTCTGAGTAGCTTTCAGCCACATTCGGTACTTTTCCGTTAGCCGGGCAAAAGCGAAAAATCGCCAAATTTTGGCGACATTTGCGCCCGCCGACTTGGCTTGCATTTGGTTCACAATTGCCGACATCGTTTTAGCCGGCGCAAGCGAAAAATCGCCAAATAATGTAGAATTTTGGCAAAATTTGCGCCCGCCGACTTGGCTCGCAATTGCCGACATTTGCGTCTGGCTAACTGAAAAGTACCCCACATTCTTGTTTGCTGTTTTGAATCTTACCAAATGGGGAGTATTCAGGAAAACAATTTCTCTTCAGTAAGGGTTTTTAAACTATGGTCAAAACTCCAGCTGGATACACAAGAAACTTTTTTCAGTGCTTTTTTTCAGATTTCTTGATACTATTAAGCAAAAATAATTAAGAAATCCTCATTGACGTGATTTCATTAAAATTGTGGATTAGTGATTTTAAATTGAATTTCATTTTTAATAATTATAATAATCCATGCTAAATAGAAGTTGTTGACTGCATAAAATGTAAACCTCCAGTTATATAAAATTCTGCTTTGATCTTTTCCACTGTACCGTGGCCTGTATTAGACTTATTGACAAATAGCTGTTTGAAATTCGGATTAAACAATTTTGTTTTCCAGTTCCGAGTTGTTCATGTGATTGAACTTTTGAGAAACTCAATGCTTTATAGTGGCTGTAATTCTTTTGGGTAGGCATAACCTTGGATTTTGGCATAACCAAAAGTATTCCCAAAATCTCCAGATTTAGTTCACATCCCTTGTTTTATTTATACATAGCATGTTGCTGGATTTCTATTAAACACATTTTCTCTTTTGTTTAAATGATTTTTTGATTATTTGAATATTTCTATGAATGAAGTTCCATTATACATGGACTTTTTATTAGTAAGTCTAGTATTTTTTTATATAGTTAATATCTACAATCATTGATAATATGCAAGTTGACAAAAAAAAAGAGATATATCAAGACTTTATTTCTACTTTCCTTTAAATATTAATAATAATTTAGAATGATGAACTTTTATATATCTGTATAGCTATTATTCATTTAAAACAATCCATGCATTTTTCATTGAACTGCAAAAATCTTGAATCTCTTTGTTTGCATAAGTGACAGAAATATTGTTGTTCAACAATATATTGTCAGCCCACTCGAATGATTTACAAGCATCATTTTGAAAAGGGTAAAAAAAATGTGTATTTATATAATGCACATGAATACAGCAACACTAAAAATAAAACATGAAAAAATTGTAAACAAAAAAGAATAAAGAGTATTGTGAAAGTGCAGATAAATGTAAAGTCATTTATGAAAAATACAAAATTTTTAAAACTTAACCACATCAGTGGTATGTGTAAGAAAACATGGAGTTTAAAGCTGGACAGTCACTCCATACTGCCCAAATTCAGTCGCATCCTGCCAAAAACCAGTTGTCAATGCAAAAATTCAATGAGAATTGGTGTGGTCAAAATTTTTAAAATAAAACTTCGCTTGCAATCCATTTGGAGTGTTGGGCTATAAAACTGAAATGCGACCAGTGTAGATATGTGGGAGGGGGGGGGGATGAGGCTCTCTCGTGAAACCAAAAGCCACTATGGGAGGCTCGTATTGAAAGTGGGAAAGGAGTAGGCGCAGTAGCCGTAGGGGATCGGAGTGCCCATAGGTGATGGATTTGTGAGGTGTGGTCCATGAACTACCTACCTAAATGGATGGGCTGAAAATTGGAATGGTGTGGAGTGATCAAGAATATCCAGCTTAAGACTAAGCACATTTCTCAAATAATTCTTTAGTTGTGAGAATTAATTTTTTATTGTTATGCATTGTTCTTCCTCAATTTCAAATAAGCTACTATGCACAATGTATTTGAAAGATTAAATATATAAGATTATATAATAGTTTGTATAAGTGCTTACATAGTATATATTGGGGTAGAAATCTTACTTTGTGTCATACATGCTATATGGTGGGATAGTATCAAGACAGATGCGAGAATTCTATTCCTCCATTGAACATGTGTTAGGATAAGATAATTATGGTAAGTTTGCTTATCAACATATTTAACTTATAGATTACTGCTGGGGAAAAAAATTACAAAGACACCTCTTAGGATGAAGATTTTGGTGGAGAAATAGGGAAGCTTTTAGGAAAGTCATTAGAAAATAAGATTGGTAGTTGCTGTCAGCCATCAGCAGCAATACTTTTTTTCTTGCTTGTACAGCCTCTGTATTGCCCATAAGAAAAAGGTTAAATTTGAATCAATGATTCACATGATTCTAGAAACCATTTTTAAAGGTGGTAATTTCCATAAATTGGGTGATTGCTTGGGTACATACACGAAGAATTGCGCATTGGATACTCATAGTGTCCACAATATGATTTCATATAGTCTTATGCCATCAGAATGCCTAAACGTTTGTTCCCACGATCTGTGGCTCGGTTATTTGAGGTCATGCTTGGAGATTTGTTGTCATTTGGAATCCCATTGGTCGCACCATTCCCACAATGAGTTCACAATCTACAACAGTCCGTAGAAACTGTACTGAGGCCTCCGTCCATTGACTCGCTGGCCTTTAATGTTCGAGCATTTACCGACATTTCGCCAGAACGGTCGAGCCATCCCGGCTACCCTCAAGCAACAAACCTTTGCGTTTCCACTATGGGAGGTAGTATGTACTTCGGTCCACTAACTACTGACCATGAGAACGGGGCTTAGTGTTTTAATTCCTTATCTTAATGAACACCTATACCAGTACCAGGGGTGAAAATCATCCGCGATTTTCCGCTTTTTTGTATATTTCTTTTTGTCTCCGCCTTTTTTTTTTCTTTTAAATTTTCATATTCCGCTTTTCTTTTTATTATTCACTTCCGAGGATGAGAAACCAAATTCTCCGGTCCTTCCTGTTGGAAAGTGAGTGTCAGGGAAAGGAGTGAACCGGAAGAAAACGACGTTCCAATACAGGGCTTGTGTCTCATTGTGATTGATCATGTGGATTGGAGGCAAGGTTTCAAGCTATTGGCCTTGGATTAGAGGGTTATTTTGTTATTTCTAAGAAATTTCTCCACACGTGTTTTTCTTTCACGCTTAGACGATATTTTTTCTACATAATATTCATGACGCCATTTAATTTCCCAGTGTTTGGCATAGCATAGCATACCGCAAACGCGAAGTTCGAATGCGCTAAAGCTGCCATTTATCTGAAATCCAAAATGGAAATTTTGGAACACAGGAAAGAAAAAAAGAACTGCATTTCATATACTCCCTTCACATAGCATTCTATTGTTATTTTTTTATCGCTGGAATAAACATTATGAAAGTGGTTGCACATGTGAGCGATGATTTTGTATATAGAAATTAGTAACTTTCTTCAAAAAATCGAAAAGATGAAGTTCTGAAAAAATTCGTTATAATGGAGACAACCGACTTTGTTATATGGAGAATATTTTGAATGTTATTTAACATTCTGATTAAAAAATTTCGTTATAGGGAGAAATTCACTGTAGGATACTTCTCGTTGTAGGAGACCCTACTGTATATCACTGACAAGAGGGGATTGGAAGAATTTAATTTTCATTTTAGGTACTGCAGGGTGAAAACAGCAAAGATACAAAAAAGAGGAAAATTCACGAGTGAGAGTAGCTACATTTTACGCGGGTAGAGACATGCATTAAGGAAGAGATAAGTAAACACTTGCCATCGAATGGATTTATTCATCACCAAAAAAATTGTGAAAAAAAAAATATGGTCTTTTCACTGCCATGTATGAATTTTTTTTCAATTATATACCTTCTATTTTTTAACATTATAAAATCATGTTTTTTACTCACTTTCTTAAATTAGATACAATTAATAAAGTTTTATAATATCAATAATTATATAAAATACATATAATAAACCTAAAATATATAAATCAAATTTTGATTATAAAAGAAAAGGCACAAACTCTACATAAATAACAGTTTTATGAATAATCACAAATTAAGTATGCCTTAACCCTAAACTGCC
The DNA here is from genome assembly GCA_013235015.1 of Araneus ventricosus. Taxonomy (NCBI): domain Eukaryota; kingdom Metazoa; phylum Arthropoda; class Arachnida; order Araneae; family Araneidae; genus Araneus; species Araneus ventricosus. Next base: position 94,225 of record BGPR01005355.1, read on the forward strand.
ATGAATGAGTTATTAATTCAAATAGTTCTTTTATACAAACTTATTTTTCGTGGCATGTTTTCAAGCATAGATTTAATAGTTTGGCAGCTTAATTTCACTGTTTTGTTTTTTAGTGCATTAATATTTTTTTTTTTTAATTTTGGCTGCAATTCATTATTCAGTTCTTTCTAAAACTTTTTTTCACCCTTCTCTGAGCTTATTTTACTATTCCCATATCCATTGATTTTTATAATCTTTAACACCTTTCTCCAAATGTTTACTATTCGGCGCCATAATTTAGTGATAATATCAGCTCTATCAGACATAATTAAAAAATATTAATGACACAAATAATACTCTTATAACTCTTTCATGAGACAGACATAAACACCCATTCATCTGTTGTTCATTCCATTCCATTTGCCCCAACACTGTTTCCCCACACCCACCACCCATTCTGTCTAGAAAATAATGGCCATTTACTGTAGCTCCAAAGTCGTACACACCTCCCAATGGAACTTGATGTGTTCAAAATAAGTGCAGGTAAGGGGAGCCGTGATCTTTCTCTCCCGCTGCTCTTTGATCTCCTCTTCCTTCCACCTCGGAGGATTTCTGATATGCTAATCGTTAACCCCTCTAAGCAGGGTCATCCCGCTCCAGCCGCTTTCTTTTTGATGCATCACGTTCAGTTTAACTGTCGATTTCCGCTTGTTTGGAAATCTGACTTACTAGCCCCTATTCCTAATTTTCATAGGTTTTCGACCTGATACCAT